>JAJQKJ010000100.1:0-67747 GCA_029574335.1 Rana kukunoris | reverse complement strand
GCTATGTCATATGGTTGTATGTATGCTTTTTGTTTGTACTATTGTTTTTGTATTGAAGCTGACTCTTGTTTATTGGAAAACTTCAATAATAAAAAACATTTATATAAAAAAAAAAAAAAAATCCTTTTGTTCTGCAGTCACGCAGACTGAATACCCCATCAAACAATTGATTACCTGTACTACAGTAGGTGTATTTTACATGCTTGAATGTGGATGTGGCCTCCAATATGTGGGGCGCACCTTTCGTGCGCTTCATATAAGGGTAGGTGAGCACATTAGCAATATAATGAGAGGAATCAAAACTCACAGTGTCTCTAAACATTTTAGGGATCACCACCAACAAGACCCTAAAATCCTCAAATTTTTGGGAGATAAAAAAGGTTTCTAAACATTGGCGAGGTGGTCTCTTCGCCTTTAGGCCTTAATGTTGAATTTGATTTAAATTGTTTTATTTCCAATAGGTAAATTTGTTATTATTATTATTATGTTATTTTATTGTGTTTGCCTTTTGAATTCTAGGTCTATACATTTTAAGCTTATGTTTTGTTAATTTTGTATTGTGAAGTGGCGACCGCGGTGGACGTCTTTCTCCATATATATTATATATGGGAATTATAATTTTTATTGTTTATTTAAAATACTAAACCTTTTTGTAAAGTTTTTTACAACTAGAAAAGGTACAATTTCTGGGGAAATTGTGTGACGTGTTCTTGCCTTCACCAATACTCCAGACTGGTGATGGTGCCCCTGTAGATGTAAATGTGATCCAACAGTGTGTCGATCCATTTCGATCCATTGCCCCATCAAAAACTGCTTCATCAAAAACTACCCCATCAAAACTGCACCATCCTATTTGCCCCATCAAAAACGGGTTTGCTATGGACGGGTTGCTATGGACGGGTTGCTATGGACGGGTTGCTATGGACGGGTTGCTATGGTCTGGTTGCTATGGTCTGGTTGCTATGGACTGGTTGCTATGGATGGTTGCTATGGATGGTTGCTATGGATGGTTGCTATGGACTGGTTGCTATGGACCGGTTGCTATGGACTGGTTGCTATAGAGGGTTGCTATGGAGGGTTACTATGGACTGGTTGCTATAGAGGGTTGCTATGGAGGGTTGCTATGGTCTGGTTGCTATGGATGGTTTCTATAGACTGGATGCTATGGATGGTTGCTATATGCAGAGTATGCAGAAGTTACGCAGAGCCAAATACAGGCATACCCCGCTTTTAAGTACACAATGGGGTTTATTTACTAACGCTGGAAATTGCAATATCAGGCTCACTTCTGCAGAAAAAACAATAAGCTTCTAACCCCAGCTTGTTCAGTTAAGCCTGGTAATAAAACCTGGAAGCTCATTGGTTTGTGTGCAGAAGTGAGCCTTATATTGCGCTTTCCAGCTTTAGTAAATAAACCCCATTGTGTACTTAAAAGTGCCTATAAAACAGAGCCATATCACCTCACAGCTGTGTGGGAGGAGCTATAGAAAGCCCCTTAGCTGTGTGTGAGGAGATATTGTCCTCACCGTCTCCTAGGAAACCAATGTAAACACATGCAAACAGCCACTCTAAACAGACACTCAGATTCTGGCTTGTTTTTAATACTGTGCTTCTTCAAATGATTGTATTTTAAAAACTATAAATCGCACAGTGAATATCTTTATATTTTACGAATCACAAGACCCAGACCTTCAATCTGATGTATAGTATTCTCTGAAATAATTAAAATTGAAGGCACAGTCGCAGTTTTAACAAAGTTGCCTTGCAATATTCAGTTTTAAAAAAAATTTCCTCCATTGCTTCCATTGAAATGATGGATGGCGTGTGTTGCAAACAAATTGCCGTATCTTGAAAACTATTTGACGAACGATCGCTTAGCCAACAACACGTAGTGTAGTGGCAGCAGGGACAGCTGAACATTTTGATATACGATTTGTGTAGATCGGCCTGAAAATGAGGGAGTGGTCGCAGTTTGGAAATCATGTAATGATTTTTCAGTTTTTGACAATCTACACTCCAAGCTTCACCATTCATTCCTATGGGAAAATTTTGCCGCAAAAATGACGATATTTCGCGAACGATTTGGCGAAATGTTCCACAAAGTAATAGCCCACTATTCGGGAACAATCCGCTCATTTTGATATATGACTCGTCTATGTAGTATAAAAACTGTGGGGAGGAGTGGGGTGGGGTGGCAAATTTGGCTATAATAATAATAATAATTTGTGAGATAACAATAAGTGCTCTTGCTATGCAAGACCACTTAATAATATATATGTGAGATAACAATAAGTGCTCTTGCTATGCAAGACCACTTAATAATAATATATATGTGAGAGAATAGTAAGTGCTCTTGCTATGCAAGACCACTTAATAATATATATGTGAGAGAATAGTAAGTGCTCTTGCTATGCAAGACCACTTAATAATAATAATATATATGTGAGAGAATAGTAAGTGCTCTTGCTATGCAAGACCACTTAATAATATATATGTGAGAGAATAGTAAGTGATCTTGCTATGCAAGAACACTTAAAATAATATATATGTGAGAGAATAGTAAGTGCTCTTGCTATGCAAGACTACTTAATAATAATAATATATATGTGAGATAACAATAAGTGCTCTTGCTATGCAAGACCACTTAATAAGGGTATACATTTTTTTGCATGTGATATGTTTAAGTGTATATCATAAATGATCAGTTTATTTGTTTTTCCCCGGTTTAATAAATACAATTAATTTTTATTATGGATCTTTATGCAGTCAGTGGCTGGATTGATTGCCTATGATCCTTAATTTATTTTATTATATGTTTTAATTCTTTGGCTATAGAGCCAGGGTCCGGTTGTGGCCTCTTTGACTTTGTTTTTAGCCTGGGTGTTCGACGCGGGCTGTATTCAGCTGCTTAACCACTTGCTTACTGGGCACATAAACCCCCTTCGTGCCCAGGCGAAATTTCAGCTTGCGGCACTGCGTCGCTTTAACGGACAATTGCGCGGTTGTGCGACGTGGCACCCAAACAAAATTGGCGTCCTTTTTTCCCCCACAAATACAGCTTTCTTTTGGTGGTATTTGATTGCCCGTGCGGTTTTTATTTTTTGCGTTATAAACAAAAAAAGAGCGACAATTTAAAAATATATATATATTTTTTACTTGTTGCTATAATAAATATCCCAATTTAAAAAAAAATAAAAAAAATTCTCAGTTAAAAAAAAATCACAATAAGTGACTGCTTTGCGCAAAAGTTATAGCACCTACAAAATAGGGGACAGAATTATGATTTTTTTTTTATATTTTTTTTTTACTAGTATGGGCGGCGATCTGCGATTTTTATTTTGACTGTGATATTGCGGCGGACACATCGGACACTTTTGACACATTTTTGGCGCCATTCACATTTATACAGCGACCAGTGCTATAAATATGCACTAATTACTGAATAAATGTGACTGGCATTGAAGGGGTTAACACTAGGGGGTGAGGAAGGGGTTAAATGTATTGCCTGGGTGTGTTCTAACTGTGTGGGGGGAGGGGGGTGACTGGGGGAGGTGATCGATGCTGTCTCCCTATGTACAAGAGAAACAGCATCTGTCACCTCTCCCTGACAGGACGTGGAGCTCTGTGTTTACACACAGAGCTCCACGTCCCTGCTCTGTCACCGACGATTGCGTGTACCTGACGGACATCGCGGCCGCCGGGTACACGTATCGAATCCTCGGTGATGCGTCTGGACTGTTTTTCCCCGCCGTGCGCCACCCCGTGGCGCGCGCGGGGAATTACAAGTAAATCACGTCCAAAGACGTGACCCCGGCGCCTCAGGTCCGCGCTGCTGACGTATTCTGTCAATAGCGCGGACCCGAAGTGGTTAATGGGGCCAAATTGATTTGTTTATGGCGATTGTCATAATAACGCCGCAGCATTATAAATACTCTTGTGTCAGTGGGACGTCTACGCTATCTCCTTGACCCATGCTGAAGAAGTCCCGCCCATGGGACGTAACGTACGAGGGGGGAGGAGTTACATGTGACCTCACCCGTGATCGCTGCTTCCCACTCCTGTTGTTCATGCTTGTGAGCGTCAATCTTATCAGCGTTCTCTGCCTGTGAACCTGCACTCAGTTCTGACTGCCGACTCATGTGAGTGCTCTTATTTATATTTTTAATAAATACCCGTTTTGCTACTGAGAGCATTAGATCTCTCCCTTTTTTTTTTGTATGTCCATCATTGCTGTGTACTGGGGCCAACTTTTGCCATTTGGAGTTGTACATCCACCTGCTGACTAATAATATTAGGACCCGTGATTTTGTTACCATGCCTTATGACCCCTTGAGGTGAGAGGCCATTTGTTTCTTCTTGGTGGAGGATCTTTTCTTTGGTCATTGGATCTGAATTTTGCACCATGTAATGAAATTCATTTGGATTTCTCTTCCACAAATTCACATATGGACTTTATATTTTTGTATTTATATTTAATTGTTTGCGCTGCACTGTTTCACTTTACATGTTTTTTGAGAAGTTTATTTGAATATATCCTAAGTGCTAGCTAGAATTTTCCTGTATTGTTATTATTTTACCAGAGGCACTTGAGGATGACTGAAAACAAATGATATTTTTTTTTTTATTTTTCATCTTGCGGGATACACGTGCAAGCATCAAAACAGCATAAACAAAACATAAAATAAACCCTTGCCACTTGGGGCGTCTACCTTCCCAACACAGGGACCTACCTATTGAGTCTGGAACAGCCTACTGCTGGGCAGACACTGCTGGTCCTACAGCAGAAAACAACAGAAAAAGTATTTTTGATATTTCTCACACAGAAATATCCATCAGCACCTCACCTCTTCAGAAGTGCTTGTGACTGCTCCTTCACACCCAAAGCTCCAGGATGCAGCAATCAGTCGTTATCCTTAGGCTTTATTTATAGGGGCTTTAATTGCTTCATTTTGAACAGCTGAAGGCTTCTAACTCCCCAAACCTCTCTGGCCATTTCTACAGCCGACGCCCAATAGTAATTGGTGTATTGTCTACACAAGGCAGAACAGTATCTTCCGTCTGGGACAACACACACAGATTTTCCTGACTTCCTGTCACATACCCCCCCCCTCTTGTTTCAACCCTAGGGTTGGGACACAGGTTGCCAGGCACGCATGCACGCGGGACAAACCATCTGCATTCCCCATTTTAACACCGGGGCGATGAGTTACGACAAAACTAAATTCCTGAAGGGCCAGGAACCACCTATTTATTCTCCTATTGGTCTTCAAATTTCGGCTGAGGTACATAAGAGGGTGTTCCTTGCTCTGTAATATACTCATTTTCAGTTGTAAACCATGCAAAACCTTAATTGGTTTTCCAATGGACACAAAGGTTTCCCTCGATAGCTCAATCCCTGAAGAACTCAGCGAGTCATAACCAATACCAAGAGCTAATAACGCTCTGCAATGGATCATCCATGTGGATGCCTTCTTCAGATGTAAACACACTAAGACTGCAATCCTCTAAGGCATGGGGACACTCAAAAAAATCTGTTCTTCTATGAACTGGACTAAAGTCTGACGCATATGACCTCTGATAAACCGATGTACTAGGCGGTTTTTCTTCCCTTTTGTGCGCTAGACGGAAATCATTACTTGTTAATTCTACATTTCCAAGTTTCTTTCTTTGTGATAGTTCAGACTCACAAGTATGGTGAAAATTTACCAAACCCAATGTAAGGTTTTCAGAAACTGAATCCTTGTCACTTTCTTGAAGCAACTGCTTACTCTGTGCATCACTTGTTCGCACACCCCTATTCTCATATTCTTCATTCGTTTCAAGATATTTGGAAAAAGCATCAATAAATGAGTACATTTAGCCTCTCTGACCACTTCAGTGATGTAGGTTTCACAACGTTCATAGGGCTCACCTGCCATTACAGATTCTACACTTTGAAAAATAGATTTTACTTCCCGAGGAATCTCGGTAGTCAAGTCCAAAGTATTATCCTGCGTTACTTGCTCTGACAGAACACTTTCTAAAGACTGGGTTTCACAGGATGTGACATTATCGTTATATTCAAATCCGATTACATTAACATAAAAATTAACACACTGCTCTTCAACATGCAAATAATTCACAGAGGCAAAAATAGCTTCAGTCTGGGTGCATATTTCTTGCAATTCAGATTCCTCAATGACCCTGCTCTGCTGATCATCAATTATGGAAAAGTCATGAATATCACCTGCCTTACTACATTCACAAGGCTCAGTGGATATTGGACACACTTTTTCTACATCATTTAGTGCAGTGTCAGAGTTTAGTTTTTCAGCTTTATTTCCATCAAGCAACTTACTGAGAACTGAAGATGTGCAAACCCCTACTTCCTGCACTTCAGCAACTTCATTTGCCCTGAAGCGGTCAGGGATTTCACTTTCAACGTCACTTCCAGAAAGTTCAGCTTCATTTTCCATAAAGTCCTTCATATTTAGCTTTCTAAGAATTGCCTCCTCCTCATCGGCATTAACTTCCACACATTCTTCATTATTCATTGTTAGTCCATTCTGAGTGTTGGCTGTTTCCGTAGGACAATCATCAACTTTCACATCTTCATGTTCCGTTTCTGCTTTGGTAATCTTGGTGACACCAGGAACTCCTAACTTGGCAGAGTAGTCCCAAAGAAATGAACAGTGATCCATACAGCTCTGGCACACCATCTCATCTGGGGTCTCATCCTCAGGATCAGGGTACGGTCTCTTACATGTGCAGTAGATGCCAAAGAAATTGTCCTTGTAATTATTAGCCAGGTTTTTCTTCTCTTTATCCGGATATAACTTGCACTCCCACTGTTTGGCATTTCCACAATCGCAGCGAAATTTCCTCTTGGTGTAGAGCTCAAACAGGTCGTGGCCTTCATGACACTTGTATGTACGGGCCAGACATATCCCAGCAGGCTCCTCTTTATCCAGGGTGCAGGTACTGCAGGCATACAGCGCTTGTCTCTTCACATAAACCAGGGGATAGGAGCACTTTTCGGAATCGCTCCCCGGCAGCACAGCAGACGCCTCATCCTGCAGGGCGTCATCCTCCTCCAGGACATCCAGCAGGGACAAGATTGGCTCTTTCTTTACTGCCACCTTCACTTCCTCCTCTTCATCTTCTGCACCACTTTCAACTTCTGCAAGCTCTTCGCTGTCAAAATCATCACATGGTAGAAGATGGAAATCCTCAAACCCGGCCTCATTTTCTTCATTTTCTCTGTTGGTGAAAGAACCGGAACAGAGAGCAACTGCTTCATTCATTAGGTCACTTTTCTCATTTTCAGCATCATGCATCATGCCTTTGTACAACTAAAAGATTCTTGATTTGGACCATCATCTTGACAGACAAATTTTCCAGAGCAGAGTCCTAGCAGTTCGCCCATATTTGCATCCATAGCATTCTCATCCATATTGTCCATCATAAGTCTTTGCTTGGCAGAGCTGTTCTTGCTCCTGTTGCGGCCAACATTTAGAAAACCATGAACATGCGTGACAACGATCTCTTCGTTGTAATCCTCATCACTCCAAAGTAAGTTTTCCGTGCAAGAATCGCTGAACGTCTCCTCATCACTTAGTCTTGTATATGGATGGCATCCATGATCCCTGCTTTTACCGTAACACAGGGCCTTATAATCACTGTTGAGCTTCGAAGGTTGTAATTTTTTTGGTGAGAGCTCCTTAGAAACCTCTATGTTCTCTTCACTACCAGACAGCTCTGACTTTGCTTTATTTTTCTTCTTCTTTTTCTTTGACTTCAGACTCAAAGAAAAATTCAAAGATTTCTTAACACTTTCAGACAGCTTGTCTGGCTTGCGATGAGACTTCTGGATTAAGTTCTCCTTGCTTTTGTCTTTTAGGGACGGTCGGTGGGAATTTGAACTGTTTTTGGTGCGTCTTCTCTTTGAGCTTTGCTGACTGGCCTTTTCGTGAGCTAAAGAGCCTCTTGTCTGCATATGCCTCGTGACAGGACTCTGATCCTGCTCTGACTTGTCAACGCCAGGGAAATACTTCATATGGTAATGCAGCAATTTGGCTGTGCGAAAAGATCTGGAGCAATCCAAAATCTTGCCTTTAAACTTGTTGGGTTCCAGTTCCAAGGTAACAGCTTTGGTAGCTGGATCATCACATTTCTTCAAAGTATTTGCTAACGGTTCTCTACTGTATTTAGCAGAACTGTCAGACCGTTGATTCAGTTTCATAGGAGCTGCTACTGGGGGGACAGCCGGGACCTCCTCAGCAACTTTTTGTACATGAGGGTCTTTCTCTTCTGGTTTGATCTCGTCTGGTTTGACCTCTGAAACGCCATTCACAACATTGGTTTCCACAGGCTCTACAGACTCTTCTACTACTAATGGTGGCTCCTTCACTTCGGGAGTTTCAGGCTCTGCCAGGGCACACTCCTCTGGCTCCACTTCTTGTTCCTCTGGTGAAGTACTACACTCCGGTGATGATTCCGTCTCAACAACAGATGTGGTAACCTCCATAGCATTATGGTCCTCTGGATTCTCAATCAGAAAGGGCTTGCTATGCTTTTCCTCTGTTCTCTCAAATAGTTTCACGATGGCCTCCATTTGCTGCTGGTGTCTCTGTTCCAAGCCTGCAATGCCCTCTTGGTGAACCTGTTGTTGAGCTGCAATGCCCTCTTAAAGAAACTGTTGTTGAGCTGCAATGCTCTGTTGGTGAACCTGTTGTTGAGCTGCCATGCTCTCTTGGTGAACCCGTTGTTGAGCTGCAAGGCTCTCTCGGTGAGCCTGTTGTTGAGCTGCAATGCTCTGTTGTTGAGTTGCAATGCTCTGTTGGTGATTTGCATTTGCTATAATCAGCTGTTTCAGCATCTCCTCCATTTTGGGTTTACTTTAACTGCCCGCGGCACTCCACCATGTGTGAGGGATTAACTCGGTAGCGGGTGTGTGTGACCCCCTGGATGGGTTCACTACACGTTGAACTGTACAAAAAGGCACTTGAGGATGACTGAAAACAAATGATATGGTTTATTTTTTCATCTTGCGGGATACACGTGCAAGCATCAAAACAGCATAAACAAAACATAAAATAAACCCTTGCCACTTGGGGCGTCTACCTTCCCAACACAGGGACCTACCTATTGAGTCTGGCACAGCCTACTGCTGGGCAGACACTGCTGGTCCTACAGCAGAAAACAACAGAAAAAGTATTTTTGATATTTCTCACACAGAAATATCCATCAGCACCTCACCTCTTCAGAAGTGCTTGTGACTGCTCCTTCACACCCAAAGCTCCAGTATGCAGCAATCAGTCGTTATCCTTAGGCTTTATTTATAGGGGCTTTAATTGCTTCATTTTTAACAGCTGAAGGCTTCTAACTCCCCAAAGCTCTCTGGCCATTTCTACAGCCGATGCCCAATAGTAATTGGTGTATTGTCTACACAAGGCAGAACAGTATCTTCCGTCTGGGACAACACACACAGATTTTCCTGACTTCATGTCACAATATATATATATATATATATATATATATATATATATATATATATATATACACATATATTCGCTTTTTAATGCGATTTTCAGGTTGCGCAATATTTCTATCTTATCACATCTGTACTTCATACTCCTCATGGTTCTCAGCCTGTATAGGGTGAGGATGTGGCACCGAGGTGGTAAAACAGTTGCAGACCAAAGGTTTTATAAGGAAACATGAAACACATTAGAGATACGCATACCGGAAGGAACTTCCAATGCGTAAGCCACTGGGTAAATCCTGCGAAGGATACGGAAAGGCCCAATAAACCGAGGTGCGAACTTCAGAGAAGGGACACAAAGTCAGAGGTTGCGAGATTCCAACCTGGTAGGAAGTAGGGATGAGCCGAACACCCCCCCCCCCCCCGTTCAGTTCGCACCAGAACCTTCGAACGGACCGAACGTTTGCGCGAACATTTAGAACCCCATTGACGTCAATGGGACTCGAACGTTCAAATTCAAAAGTGCTCATTTTAAAGCCTAATATGCAAGTTATTATCGTAAAATGGGTTTGGGGACCCAGGTCTTGCTCCAGCGACTTTAATGATGCTTAAAGTGAAAAAAAAAATCCTTTAAATATCGTACCTGCTGGGTGTCTATAGTATGTTTAGGCTGTGTGCTGTGTTTAGTTTACACCTAAACGTACTGGGTATTACTGCAATTGTCCTGCTTATTTGCACCTAAGCGCATTTGCTTTAAGTGCAAGTTTGCTGTGTAATCGCACGTAAGCACATTTACTGTAAGTGCACGTTTGCTGTGTAATCGCACGTAAGCGCATTTACTGTAAGTGTAAGTTTGCTGTGTAATCGCACGTAAGCGCATTTACTGTAAGTGCACGTTTGCTGTGTAATCGCACGTAAGCGCATTTACTGTAAGTGCAAGTTTGCTGTGTAATTGCACGTAAGCGCATTTACTGTAAGTCCACGTTTTGCTGTGTAATCGCACATAAGCGCATTTACTGTAAGTGCACGTTTGCTGTTTAATCGCACGTAAACACATTTACTGTAAGTGCAAGTTTGCTCTTTAATAGCACGTAAGCGCATTTACTGTAAGTGCTGGAAGTGAGGATTGCTAGGAGCAGGAATGGCAGGGTGCTTCGAACGGACCGAACGTTTGCGCGAACATTTAGAACCCCATTGACGTCAATGGGACTCGAACGTTCAAATTCAAAAGTGCTCATTTTAAAGCCTAATATGCAAGTTATTATCGTAAAATGGGTTTGGGGACCCAGGTCTTGCTCCAGCGACTTTAATGATGCTTAAAGTGAAAAAAAAAATCCTTTAAATATCGTACCTGCTGGGTGTCTATAGTATGTTTAGGCTGTGTGCTGTGTTTAGTTTACACCTAAACGTACTGGGTATTACTGCAATTGTCCTGCTTATTTGCACCTAAGCGCATTTGCTTTAAGTGCAAGTTTGCTGTGTAATCGCACGTAAGCACATTTACTGTAAGTGCACGTTTGCTGTGTAATCGCACGTAAGCGCATTTACTGTAAGTGTAAGTTTGCTGTGTAATCGCACGTAAGCGCATTTACTGTAAGTGCACGTTTGCTGTGTAATCGCACGTAAGCGCATTTACTGTAAGTGCAAGTTTGCTGTGTAATTGCACGTAAGCGCATTTACTGTAAGTCCACGTTTTGCTGTGTAATCGCACATAAGCGCATTTACTGTAAGTGCACGTTTGCTGTTTAATCGCACGTAAACACATTTACTGTAAGTGCAAGTTTGCTCTTTAATAGCACGTAAGCGCATTTACTGTAAGTGCTGGAAGTGAGGATTGCTAGGAGCAGGAATGGCAGGGTGCTGAAAGTGAGGATTGCTGGGAGCAGGATGGCAGGGTGCTGGAAGTGAGGATTGCTGGGAGCAGGATGGCAGGGTGCTGGAAGTGAGGATTGCTGGGAGCAGGAATGGCAGGGTGCTGGAAGTGAGGATTGTTGGGAGCAGGAATGGCAGGGTGCTGAGAGTGAGGATTGCTGGGAGCAGGAATGGCAGGGTGCTGGAAGGGAGGATTGCTGGGAGCAGGAATGGCAGGGTGCTGGAAGTGAGGATTGGTGTCAGCAGGAATGGCAGGGTGCTGGAAGTGAGGATTTCTGGGAGCAGGAATGGCAGGGTGCTGGAAGTGAGAATTGCTGGGAGCAGGAATGGCAGGGTGCTGGAAGTGAGGATTGGTGTCAGCAGGAATGGCAGGGTGCTGGAAGTGAGGATTGCTGGAAGCAGGAATGGCAGGGTGCTGGAAGTGAGGATTGCTGGGAGCAGGAATGGCAGGGTGCTGGAAGTGAGGATTGCTGGGAGCAGGAATGGCAGGGTGCTGGAAGTGAGGATTGGTGTCAGCAGGAATGGCAGGGTGCTGGAAGTGAGGATTGAAGTGAAAATCGAACAAAATGGGTCGTTCGCACCAAATTCGATTGACCCGTGTCGGCCCATAATTCACTGCGGCGTTGCGCACTGATGATTGGCCAAGCATGCACCATGACCCCGCATGCTTGGCCAATCACAGCGCCCAAAAAACGAAGAGCCATAATTGGCCAAAGCCTGGGTGCTTTGACCAATTATGGCTCAGGGCTTTAGCACACGCCCCACACTATAAAATGCCGCCTTCCGGGTGGCCTTGTGTAGTGTGTTACGGCTTTGTTAAAGAGAGCAGTCAGAGAGACAGAGAGATTATCTTTTTAGCTAGCTAGATAGAGCAGGCTAGTCAGTTTAGCTTTATTACAGTGTGTAGAGAATATATATACATCCTTAGGAGTTGTACATATATTTATACACTGTATAGCTTAGCTAGATCTGCTATTAGTATTTGTCAGGCAGGAGATTGTGCAGGCAGGAGATTGTGCATAGCTGCAGTGCTCTAACGTGTTGTATTGCCTGTGGCTGTGTGCTGTGTTTAGTTTACACCTAAACGTACTGGGTATTACTGCAATTGTCCTGCTTATTTGCACCTAAGCGCATTTGCTTTTTTTTTTTTTTTTTTCCAAAGTGTTTATTGAATTTTTCAACAGGGATAAAGAGTACAACAATGCACGTTGGTGAACATAAGGAGCATGTGCGGGCGCAGCCGCCATATTTTGCTTGTAGCACATAGAAATACAAACAAGGAGTCCAGATACTGCAGAATTGTAGCCATTAGTGGTAACAAACAAAATAAACAGAAACATGTGTAAAGGAATGAGACTTCGTGGGTGGGGTCCCCTGTTCGGGAGACCATGAGAAGCGTCAGTCGCAGCCCCCCTTGAACAATCGACCGCGTGAGATGCTTTGTTAGAGGGCGAAGCGGTCGCTTTAGTCTCCCCAGTGTCACAGGGGAAACGGCTTGGTATAGGATATAGGAGACCAACTTACTTCTCATTTAGGTACTTACGCCAGTCTCGTTAATATTTATCTGGGTGGTGAAGTGGTGGTGTCTGTTAGTAGACAGCAGACCTTAGAAGCAATCAGGGTATTATAGAGGGAGGGGGTAGGGGTCATGGCCACAGGGGAGGGGAATAGCACTGGGGGGAGAAAATAGGGAGGGGGACAAGCCGCCACAGCTCGGTAGGGCAGTGGGAGGTGAGTGTATCTGGCCAGGGTCGTCAGGGTCTAATAGTCTTGTATTCGTCAGTCGTAGTGAAATGGACCCAGGTTGCCCATGTTTCGGTAAACTTAGTAGGATTATCATTAGCCTGGTGGATTAGTTCTTCCATCTCCATTGTTTTTTGGAGACGTTTGAACCAGTCGGTTAGGGACGGGGGGTGCGGAGAGAGCCATTTAAGTGGGATGCACATTCGAGCAGCATTCACCATATGCATGGTCAGGGACCTGCAATACCCTCTCGGGAGCGTCGGGGAGAAGTGGAGAAGAAACTGGGCAGGTGTGTAATCTAAGTTGTCAGTCGTCACGTGTGTAATGAGTCTGTGGACCTCTGTCCAATAAGGTTGGATTTTAGAGCAGGTCCACCAGACGTGAAGGAAGGAGCCCATCTCCAAGTGGCACCGCCAACAGACCACAGGGAGTGCGGGATTAATTCTGTGGAGTTTGAGCGGGGTTTTATACCACCTGGAGAGGAGCTTGTAGGCGTTCTCTTGCGTTTGAACATTGACTGAGCCTTTGTGGGCGAACCTATAGACTGTTTCCCAATCCCCCTCAGTAAGATCTAGTGCGAGGTCGCGTTCCCACTGTTGGTTAGCCCAGTGGTTTTTGGAGGAATGTGTGGAATACAATAGACCATAGATAATAGAGATTAGGTGTCTCTGTGGTTCCCTCTTGGAACAGAGGCTCTCGAAAGGGGAGTAGGGCCTGGACCAGTGGGAGGTTGGTGCCGTCTTGCCTAAGAAGCGTCGGATTTGTAAGTAGGGCCAGAATGGGAATTCGTCCCTGCCAATGTTAGCGGCTAGTTCTGATTGGAGCATGAGTCTACCCGAGTGAAAGAATTGGCCCGCCAGTAGCAACTCGTGGGGCCAGCTGTCAGACAGGAAAGCGGGGTGCATGCCTGGCAGCGCATTTGCTTTAAGTGCAAGTTTGCTGTGTAATCGCACGTAAGCACATTTACTGTAAGTGCACGTTTGCTGTGTAATCGCACGTAAGCGCATTTACTGTAAGTGTAAGTTTGCTGTGTAATCGCACGTAAGCGCATTTACTGTAAGAACACGTTTGCTGTGTAATCGCACGTAAGCGCATTTACTGTAAGTGCAAGTTTGCTGTGTAATTGCACGTAAGCGCATTTACTGCAAGTCCACGTTTTGCTGTGTAATCGCACATAAGCGCATTTACTGTAAGTGCACGTTTGCTGTTTAATCGCACGTAAACACATTTACTGTAAGTGCAAGTTTGCTCTTTAATAGCACGTAAGCGCATTTACTGTAAGTGCTGGAAGTGAGGATTGCTGGGAGCAGGAATGGCAGGGTGCTGGAAGTGAGGATTGCTGGGAGCAGGAATGGCAGGGTGCTGGAAGTGAGGATTGTTGGGAGCAGGAATGGCAGGGTGCTGAGAGTGAGGATTGCTGGGAGCAGGAATGGCAGGGTGCTGGAAGGGAGGATTGGTGTCAGCAGGAATGGCAGGGTGCTGGAAGTGAGGATTTCTGGGAGCAGGAATGGCAGGGTGCTGGAAGTGAGAATTGCTGGGAGCAGGGATGGCAGGGTGCTGGAAGTGAGGATTGCTGGGAGCAGGAATGGCAGGGTGCTGGAAGTGAGGATTGCTGGGAGCAGGATGGCAGGGAGCTGGGAGTGAGGATTGCAGGAGAAGTTTGGTTTGTGGAGAAAGCAGCAACCTTGAAGGTATTTTTATTTTGTTTTTGAGCAGCCATTAAAAAGGTCAGGGCAAGCACAAAGGGGGTGGGGTCAGGGGAGGAGCAAAGGGGGCGGCAAAATAAGGTTTCGCCTAGGGTGTCAAAAATCCTTGCACCAGCTCTGAACACGTGTCACTACTATAGACACCCAGCAGGTGTGATATTTAAAGGAACTTTTCATTTTGTTTTCACTTTAAGCATCATTAACCACTTTCCGACCAGCCGCCGCAGTAATACGGCGGCAGGTCGGCTCGCCCAGGCGAGAGCCCGTAGCTCTACGTCGGGCGCGTGAACAGCGTGCGCGCGCGCCTCCCCGCCGTTCCCGACAATCGGATTCGATAGAGAACCGATCACTCACCAGGTCCAGGCCAATAAAATCTAGCCTGGACCTGGTGATCACCCTCAGCCAATGGTTGTTCTCCCCTGCCAATGTTTTGTAAACATTGACAGGGGAAATGCTGCTCTCTCCCTCGTGTCGGTCTTTCCGTTCCTGACCGAGAGAGAGAGAGAGCATCTAAACGTGAGTTGCACAACACTACACTGACACCAGGTCACGTAGGCACACAATTCACCCCTGTTAACCCCCCGATCGCCCCCAAATTAACCCCTTCACTGCCTGTCACTGTGTCACCCAGTACAGCAATCAGATTTTTTTTTGATTGCTGTACAAGTGTCATTAGTGACTAAAATAATTGTTAGGGTGATTAGTCTTAGGCCCTAATAAGTCTAGGGACCCCCCCCTAACCCCCCCCAATAAAGGTTTAACCCCTTGATTACCCCCTGTCACCAGTGATCACAGTATAAGTGTCACGGGTGACGCAGTTTAGCTAGTTTATTTTTTATAGCATCAAGGCACCCGCCATATTTTTTGCAATAAAGTTTTAACCCCCTGATTACCCGGCGGGTGATCAAAGTTTGGTTTTAGCGCCAGATAGGCTCTGCGTCGCCCCAGGCAGCGTCAGATTAGTGCCAGTAGCGCTAACACCCACGCACGCACCATACACCCCCCCTGTGTATCTGAACTGATCGATACCTGATCTGATCAGATCTATACTAGCGTCCCCTGCAGTTTAGGGTTCCCAAAAACGCATTGTTAGCGGGATCAGCCCAGATACCTGCTAGCACCTGCGTTTAGCACCTTCGCCCAGCCCAGCCCAACCAAGTGCAGTATCGATCAATCGATCACTGACACAAAACACAAAAACACATAACTGCAGCGTTCGCAGAGTCAGGCCTGATCTCTGCGATCACTAACAGTTTTTTGGTATCGTTTGACTGTCGCTAACAGGTCAGGTGCTTTTTTTCCTGTGAATCTCACCACCGTACCCCTAAATTTAGAGCCCAAAATGGCAAATAGAATGTACGGTGATGAAGAGGCCTACTTGTTCATGAGCCTGTCAGATAGTGATGAGGAGGTCACGCATCTGTCAAATTCTAGCTCATATGAACCTGTAGACGACAGTGGCTCCCTGACAGATAGCTCTGATGACGGAGTGGTCCCTGCTAGGGTCAGGCGTACCAGATCCCGATCTTCTGCTGTCGCTGAGGTGCAAGAACCGCAGGGCTCTCGTATGGGGCAGAGTAGTACTAGCGCCGCTATTCCTTCGGGTGATCTGGCAAGCACCAGCGGCCTAGTACATCCTGGACATACATCCAGCACTGCAGTAACACTTGGTGACGTGGCGAGTCCCATAAGTGCAGTTCAAGCTGGCGAGGTGGCAAGCACAAGTAGTGTCCCGCTGCCACCAAGAAGAAGAAGACGACAAAGACAGGCCCGTCGTGCCCATAGTGCCCTTCCTGCTGCATTAGCCAATCCTGATTGGGTCCCCGCCACTTCTGCAGCACCCGTACTTCCCCCATTCACTGGCCAACCCGGAATTCAGGTGGAAACAGTTGATTTTACGTCACTGGATTTTTATTCACTGTTTTTCACGGAAGATCTCTATAGATCTATTGTGGACCAAAGCAATTTGTATGCTGGTCAATTCATCGCCGCTAATCCCCAGCTGTCCCTTGCCAGAGATTGGAAGCCAATTACGGTTTCCGAATTTAAGATCTTTCTGGGCCTTACCCTCCTCATGGGCATTACTAAAAAGAGTGAACTGCGGTTGTATTGGTCCACGCGCCCAATTTACTATATGCCCATTTTCTCTGCCTCCATGTCCAGGACACGATACGAGCAGATCTTGCGGTTCATGCATTTTAGTGACAATCAACTCTGTCGTCCTCGGGGAGACCCTGAATTCGATCGGCTCTACAAAATTCGGCCCCTCGTAAACCACTTAAACGAACGGTTTGCAGCCTTGTATAATCCCCAGCAAGTTGTCTGCGTTGATGAGTCCCTGATTAAGTTTTCTGGTCGCTTGTCATTCAAACAGTTCCTTCCCAGCAAGCGTGCCAGATACGGGGTCAAGTTGTATAAGCTCTGTGACAGGGCAACAGGCTATACATCTAGCTTTATGGTTTACGAGGGAAAAGACAGTCACGTAGAGCCGGAAAATTGCCCTGATTACATAGGGAGCGCTGGTAAGATAGTCTGGGAATTGGTGTCACCCTTATTCGGAAAGGGGTACCACTTGTACGTGGACAATTATTACACGAGCGTGCCACTTTTTAGTCATCTTTTTTATTATGGAATTGGCGCATGTGGCACCATGCGACCTAATCCCCGGGGCATCCCCCATCGGCTTGTAGAATCCCGTCTTAGTCGGGGGGAGAGAGCCTGCTTACAGTGTAACAATTTGTTAGCAGTGAAGTGGAGGGATTCACGGAATGTTTTCATTCTGTCCTCACTTCACGCAGACACGGCAGTCCAAATTCCTACGGCGACTGGTGTTGTGGAGAAACCCCTCTGTATCCACGAGTACAACCTTAACATGGGAGGGGTGGACCTCAATGACCAGTTGTTGGCGCCGTACCTAATTACCCGTAAGACCAAACGCTGGTACAAAAAAGTGTCTGTTTATTTGTTTCAATTGGCTTTGCTGAACGCTCATGTGCTATACACAGCTTTAGGACAGACTGGATCCTTCCTAAAATTCCAGGAAGAGATCGCCGAAGCCCTTCTGTTTCCAGACGGTGCTTTGCCCCACCTTCCCAACGCAAATGCAGTGAGCCGGCTGCATGAGAGGCATTTTCCTTTTATCATCCCTAGTACCCCTACCCAAAGAACCCGCCAAAGAAGATGTCGTGTCTGCAGCAAACTCGGATTTAGGCGTGACACCCGCTTTTATTGTCCCGACTGTCCTGACCAACCTGGTCTTTGCATTGGTGTATGTTTCAAACGCTACCACACACTAGTTGAGTATTAGCGTAGGGTACAGCACCACACAGTCCTAGGCACAATAACACAGGGTTTCGGAAGATGTGATTGCCATCACATTTTGAGAGACCATAATCTGCAACATTCAGTTTACAGTTTATAAAAGTGAAAAAAAGTGGAAAAAATTAAACTCACACAAAAACACAAAAAAAATATAAAATAAAAAATCCAAAAATAGTTGTGGTTGTATTTTTCTCCTCTCTTTGTTGTTCTCTTATGTTCACTCTCTACTGTCTACTCACTATTGTTCTATATGTATTCTCTCTATTTTTTTTTATAGTATTTGCTTTGCAGGTATGGTATGTTATACTGTAATGTTTGTTTTATTGTTAACCATCATTTACTTAGCAGGTACGCCATTTAGTTGCATCGTGGATTTATTTAGAGTGACAGCAACAGCGTTTGCTCCCACGATATATAAAGCCACGACTCCAACACTGTGGGAGGTGATTTCACCACCACAGCTAAAAAAAGAGCATATATGCCGAAGCATGGGGGCATTAGGGGCGGAGGAGCGATTTTGCTCCTAATGCCGCATACATACGATCGAAATTCCCTCGGAAGCTTTCCCGTTGAAAAGTTCAACCGTGTGTTCGCGGCATAACTTTTTTTGAGGGAGGATGCCCCCATGCTTCGGCATATATATTTTTTAGGCACAGGTTGCGTTAATTTATTTTTTACTGTTTTCTTATTTTTTGGTATTTGATTTGCAGGTATGGTATGGTAAGATCTTACTGTTAGAATGTAATGTTACTTTGTTTTAATGTTAACCATCATTTGCTTAGCAGGTACGCCATCCAGTTGCATCGCCGATTTATTTAGCGTGACAGCAACAGAGTTTGCTCCCACGATATTTAAAGCCGTGACTCCAACACTGTAGGAGGTGATTTCACCACCACAGTTAAAAAAAGAGCATATATGCTGAAGCATGGGGGCATTAGGGGCGGAGGAGCGATTTTGCTCCTAATGCACATACATAAGGTCGAAATTCCGTCGGAAGCTTGTCCGTAAAAAGGTCCGACCGTGTGTATGCACCATAACTTTTTATGCAGCGTACATACGTCTGTGAGCGGCATAACTTTTTTGAGGGAGGATGCCCCCATGCTTCAGGATATATAACTGGTACATGTATGCCCATCATTAGAAGTGGGTGGATGAAGGGAGGTATTCTAATGGTGGGCATACCCACCGATCAATCAATTTTTTTCGTTCAGCCAACAGGCTGAATGAAAAAAAAAAAGATTACAATACATGTCCAACAAGAACCATCAACGTATGGTATGTTGCTGGACTTTGAATGTTTATACCAGAATGATGCCTGCGGGTTTAGGTATCATCTTGGTATCATTCTCTTCAGCCAGCGGTCGGCTTTCATGTAAAAGCAATCCTAGCGGCTAATTAGCCTCTAGACTGCTTTTAAAAGCAGTGGGAGGGTATGCCCCGCCCCCGGATATAAACTGCGCCATTGGGAAAGTGGGAAAACATTTTATCACACCGATCTTGGTGTGGTCAGATGCTATGAGGGCAGAGGAGAGACCTAGGGTCTGATAGACCCCAATTTTTTCAAAAAAGAGTACCTGTCACTAACTATTGCTATTATAGGGGATATTTACATGCCCTAAGATAACAATAAAAAAAGGAAGGAACAGTCTAAAATAAAATTAAAAAAGCAAAATAAATAATAATAAAAAAAAAAAAAAAAGCACCCCTGTCCGCCCCTGCTCTCACGCAAAGGCGAACGCAAGCGTCAGTCTGGCGTCATATGTAAACAGCAATTGTACCATGCATGTGAGGTATCACCGCGAAGGCCAGATCGAGGGTAATAATTTTAGCAGTAGACCTCCTCCGTAAATCCAATGTGGTAACCTGTAGAGGCTTTTAAAGGCTTTTAAAAATGTATGTTGTTTGTCGCCACTGCGCATTTGTGGGAAACTTTAAAGTATGTCGTGTTTGGTATCTGTGTACTCGGCCTACAATCATCTTTTTTATTTCACGAAATATTTGGGCAATATAGTGTGTTTTAGTGCTTTAAAATAAAAAAAAGTGTATTTTTTCCCCAAAAAATGCGTTTAAAAAATCGCTGCGCAAATACTGCGTAGAAAAAAAAATGCAACACCCACCATTTTAATCTGTAGGGCCTTTGCTTTAAAAAAATATATAATATTTGGGGGTTCAACTTAACTTTCTTGCAAAAAAAAAAAAGTTTTTATGTAAACAAACAGTGTCAGAAAGGGCTTTGTCTTCAAGTGGTTAGAAGAGTGGATGATGTGCGACATAAGCTTCTAAATGTTGTGCATAAAATGCCAGGACAGTTCAAAACCCCCCCAAATGACCCTATTTTGGAAAGTAGACATCCCAAGCTATTTTCTGAGAGGTATGTTGAGTACATGGAATATTTTATATTTTGCCACCAGTTGCTGGAATATGACAAACTTTTTTTTTTTTTTTGCACAAAGTTGCTACTAAATGATATATTGCTCAAACATGCCATGGTTATATGTGGAATTACACCCCAAAATACATTCTGCTGCTTCTCCCGAGTATGGGGATACCACATGTGTGAGACTTTTTGGGAGCCTAGCCGCGTACGCAGGGCCACCATCAGGAATTTTGGGGCCCCTTACACAGCTTCAGGCATGGGCCCCCTGGAGCAGAGAACCGGGGGGGGGGGTGCTGCCGCATGAAATTGAGAAGCGGGGGGGGGCTGCTGCCGCAAATTGATAAAGGGGGCCCTTTACAAAAAGAAGAAATAAAGAAAAATATATATAAAAAAGGGAGGTAGCCGTCCGGGGCCCTGGGGACCTCTGTACCCTTTAATAAAAAGAAAAAAAGAGAGAATATATATATATATATATATTTTTTTTTTATTTATTTTTTTAAAAGGGTGGTTGCCAACTGGGGCCCCGGGGACCTTATTTTTTTTTTTTATAAAAGGAAATTACAAAAAAAGGGGGCTTTCCATTCGGGACCTCTGGGCCCTTTAATAAAAAGAAACCTCTGGGCCTTTTTTAAAAAAAAGAAAGAAATAAAAAAATATATATATATAAAAAAGAAATAAACCCTGGGGACCTCTGGGCCCTTTAACAAAAAATAAAAATATAAAAAAAATATATAAACAAAAATAAAAAATACAATTATAAAAAAAAAGGGGGTTTGACACATGGGGCTCTGGGGACCTCTGAGCCCTTTAATAAAAATGCATCTATATATTAAAAAAAATAATAAAAATTATATAAAAAAAGTAAAAAAATTTATAAAAAAGGAGGATTGTCATCCGGGGGCCCTGGGGACCTCTGGGCCCTTTAATAATATATATATATATATATATATATATATATATATATATATATATATATATATAATATAAAAATAAAAAAAATATATAAATTTTTTTTTTTTTTTTTTATAAAAAAAGGGGGGGTTGTCATCTGGGGCCCTGGGGATCTCCAGGTCCCTGTGGACCTCCGGACCTCTAAAAAAATAAAAGAAAAAAATTGGCCCTTTAATAAAAAATAAAAGAAAAATATATTTTTTTATATAAAAAAAAAATAGGGGGTTGCCATCTGGGGCCCTGGTGGCCTACGGGCCCCTAGACCCCTAAAAAAATGGCCCTTTAATAAAAAAAAAATATATATATTAAAAAATATATATATAATTTTTATAGAAAATAAATAAAAAAGGGGGGGGGGGTTCCATCCGGTGCCCTGGGGGCCTCCGGGACGCTGTGGACCTCCGGACCTCTAAAAAAATAAAAGAAAAAAAATTGGCCCTTTAATAAAAAATAAAAGAAAAATATATTAAAAAAATATCTTTTTTTTTTTTTTTAAATATATTTTTTTATAAAAAATATATTTTTTTTATAAAAAAAAAAAGGGCTTGCCATCTGGGGCCCTTGGTGGCCTCCGGGCCCCTGGGGACCTTCGGACCTCTAAAATAAAAAAAAAATAAAAAACTTTTTTTTTTTTTTTTAGGGTGGTTCCCATCCGGGCCCCTGGGGACCCCCGGGCCCCTTACAGGTGTAATGCCTGTACCCCCCTGATGGCGGCCCTGCGCGTACGGGCCCCCAAAATCCAATCACCACCTTCAGGCTTTCTAAGGGTGTAAGTTTTGATTTCACTCCTCACTGCCTATCACAGTTTCGGAGGCCATGGAATGCCCAGATGGCACAAACCCCCCCCAAATGACCCCATTTTGGAAAGTAGACACCCCAACCTATTTGCTGAGAGGTATGGTGAGTATTTTGCAGTTCTTGCTTTTTGTCACAAAGATAAAAAAAAAAAAAAAGAGAAAAAATAATAATAATATCTTTCTTCATTTTCAAAAATAAATGAGCGCTGTAAAATACTCGCCATGCCTCTCATCAAATAGCTTGGGGTGTCTACTTTCCAAAATGGGGTCATTTGGAGGGGTTTAGTGCCATCTGGGATTTCCATGGCCTCCGAAACTGTGATAGGCAGTGAGGGGTAAAATCAAAGATTTGCGCCCTTAGAAATCCTGAAAGCGGTGCTTGGTTTTCGGGGTCCCGTAAGCGGCTAGGCTCCCAACAAGTCCCACACATGTGGTATCCCCGTACTCAGGAGAAGCAGTAGAATGTATTTTGGGGTGTAATTCTACATATGCCCATGGCATGTTTGAGCAATATATCATTTAGTGGCAACTTTGTGCAAAAAAAAAAAAAGTTTGTCATATTCCAGCAACTGGTGGCAAAATATAAAATATTCCATGTACTCAACATACCTCTCAGAAAATAGCTTGGGGTGTCTACTTTCCAAAATGGGGTCATTTGGGGGGGTTTTGTGTCACCTTGGCATTTTATGGCCTTCAAAACGGTGATAGGTAGTGATAGGTAGTGAGGAGTGAAATCAAAAATGTATGCCCTTAGAAATCCTGAAGGCGGTTCTTGGTTTTCGGGGTCCCGTACGCGGCTAGGCTCCCAAAAAGTCCCACACATGTGGTATCCCCGTACTCAGGAGAAGCAGCAGAATGTATTTTGGGGTGCAATTCCACATATGCCCATGGCATGTGTGAGCAATATACATTCTGCTGCTTCTCCTGAGTACGGTGATACCACATGTGTGGGACTTTTTGGGGAGCCTAGCTGCGTGCAGGGCCCCTAAACCAAGCACAGGATTTCTAAGGTCACAAATTTTTGATTTCACTTCTCACTACCTATGACAGTTTTGAAGGCCATAAAATGCCCAAATAGCACAAACCCCCCCCCCAAATGACCCAATTTTGGAAAGTAGACACCCCAGGCTATTTGCTGAGAGGCATTTTGAGTCCATGGAATATTCTATATTTTGCCACAAGTTGCGGGAATATGAATTATTATTTTTTTTTGCACAAAGTTGTCACTAAATTATATTTTGGGGTGTAATTCCACATATAACCATGGCATGTGTGAGCAATTTATCATTTAGTGACAACTTTTTGTAATTTTGTTTTTTGTCATTATTCAATCACTTGGTACAAAAAAAAAAAAAATATTCAGTGGGCTCAACATGCCCCTCAGTAATTTCCTTGGGGTGTCTACTTTCCAAAATGGGGTCATTTGGGGGGGTTTTGTACTGCTCTGCCATTTTGGCACCTCAAGAAATTAGATAGGCAGTCATAAAATAAAAGCTGTGTAAATTCCAGAAAATGTACCCTAGTTTGTAGACACTCTGGGGTAGATTCATGTAAAATGGCGCATCGTTGCTCCGGCGTGGCGCATCTTTTTTCCGCTACGCCGTACCAGCGGTGAGAGGCATGTACTGTATTCATCAATTTTCCACTCACCTGCGTAGCGTTTTTTCGACGGCGTAAGGCGGCGGAACTGTAAGTGGGCGTCAACACATGCAAATGATGGTCTGACGGTGGCGCGGCGAGATCCGCACGGTGTATCTTAAACGGCGCATGCGCACTGATGTTACCTGCCTGGCTGGCTCCTTTGCACATGCGCAGTACGGTGCGACGTCACCACCAAGATCCGCCGCACCACTTCCTACTAGTGCATAAATACGCACACAGAAGCGCCACTCCCTTGCAAAGCGTGACCAGCATTTTTTTGGAATTGCCAGGGCTTTTGCTTTTAGGATGACTGCACAAGACACTGCCGGTGACCGCAGAATGTTTAATTTCAGCCCTCAGGAGAAGGCTGTGATCACTGATGCGCTCTCCCAACATGGGTCCCGCCTCTATGGGCCACAGAGTGCCCACACTGGCAAAGCGGAGAAGACACGCATTTATGCGGAAATCACCAGGCAGGTGAATGTTGTTGGTGTGGCAGAGAGGGAGCCCAAGCATATCCGAAAAAAAATTAATGATATGCGGAGAGTGGTCAAAGACAAACTTGTGGCCATCAGAAAGCATGCCAGTGGCACAGGAGGAGGACCAGCCACAAGAATGACCCTGACTGCAGAGGACATGGTGGTGGCCAGTTTGCTGGATAGGGAGCTGGTGGAGGGTCTTCCTGGCTTTGAATCAGGGGAGCAGCCTTTGAGGTCAGGTAAGTCTGTTTTATCTGTTTTGTGGTGACTTGCATGGGTGGGGGGGGGGATACATGTGACAAGTGTGTGGCTCCTCCAACATGTGTTTGTTTTGTGTCATCCACAGATGTGCAGGATGGAGCTGGCCCGTCAGTTGATGCAGGGCGACCCACCCCATCCATGGTGGAGATTGCCCCTACAGCAGTGCTTGAGGAGGTTGAGGAGGAGCACGTCGGGGTAGAAGAGGCTGCTGTCTATATTCTGGAGGAGACCCCCATACCTGGCCACTCCCAAACCACCCCCCCCATGCAGGATTCCCCTTCAAGGGACACCATCCCCTCCAGGGATTCCCCCTCAAGGGACACCATCCCCTCCAGGGATTCCCCTTCAAGGGACCTCCCCTACACCCATCCTCCAGCCTCTCAGGCCTCTAGGAAGGCAACGAGGAAAACCAGAGGAGTCCCTGATGATTTTGAAGATCACCTGGCAAGGGACCAGACAAGACAGACCCGCCATATTGGTTCTCTTGCGGGTGATCTTCATCGGGTGGCAGATAGCCTGGCGTCCTCGGCCGAGAGCCAGGCTGCTTGCACTGTGGCAGTGCAGGAAGCCATCACCCAGCAGGCTGGGCAGAATACTGCAATAAATGATAGCCTGCAGGACGTTGTGGGGAACGGGGCAGCCCTTCTGTCCTGCCTGGTGGACCTGCAGACCACCACATCTGACCTGGTCACCGAGGTCCGGAGCCTGTCAGCTGCTGTTCGTGAGGAGGGGAGGCAGACACAGCGACAGCAGCGCAGCAATACTACCCGCCGGCTGCGGATGCAGGCTTCCACCAATACTTACCTCCACCGGCTAGCCGTGGCAATGGAGGGCAGCCAGGCAGCCAGGGAGAGACTGGTTGAGGTTCAACCACCTGCCCCCCCAGCCCCCCCACCTGTGGCTCGCCCCAGGCAACTGCGCCCCAGGAGCCTAGGGACAAGAAGAAGCCCACGACAGGGCCGTTGATGTTTTAAAATTATGTTTTATACTCAGATTCTGATTTATATTTTTGTTTATCTCCCTGCACACGGTGAGGAGTGCAGGCTACAGTGTGAATGAGGTGTGAATGTGTGGGGGTGACACTCCTGCCATTAAGGGGTGTCACCCTCAGTCATAGGTGAGAAGTTATCACCACGACACGTGTGAATGGTGTATGAATGTACAGCAACATAATTGGAGCCGTGGCGTGGCGTTGCTGCTCCCAAGTCCCATGTGGTGTACTTGGGTCTAATCCAATTTGATGTGGATGTGGTGTGTGTGTGCTAGGGACCACATTGGTGTGCATGCATGCATGCTCATTGTGCCATGATTAATGTGTGTGTTTAACGTGAAAAGTAGCCTACCACAAGGACCCTCCTGACTGCTCTTCCCTCAGCAGACGGGGGACCCTCGGGCAAGGGGGGACTGTGTGGGTCGGGGGTCAGGTCATCACGTAGCTCAATCTCCAGGCCCTTTCTCACGGCAAAGTTGTGCAGCATGCAACATGCCCCAATGATCTGGCACACGAAGTTTGGGGAATACAAGAGGGTACCCCCAGACTTATCCAGGCATCGGAAACGTGACTTCAGGAGGCCAAATGTGCGCTCCACCACTGCACGGGTTTTGATGTGTGCTTCATTGTATCTTTGCTCTCCTCTGGTTTGGGGATCCCGGAATGGAGTCATGAGATGGGGTCCCAATGCATATGCCGCGTCACCTGGTAATGAAAAGACAGGAGGATGTTAATAGTGCATGTGCCCGTTGTGAGGTGTGCATCACGGGAGGGGATAGTTATGCCTGCCACCCATGTCACTCACCAACCAGCCAGCTGTCCCCATACACGTTCTGTTCAAATTCTGTGGAGATGGTGCTTTGACGGTATATGTAGCTGTCGTGGCTGGCCCCGGGGTCCTTGGCACGGACGTGCCATATGAGGCCTTGGGCATCGACTATCACCTGTACATTGATGGAATGCCAATGCTTCCGATTGCAGTATATGTGCTCTGTGTCCCGGGGGGGCCGTAGTGCCACATGTGTGCAATCAATGGCCCCCACAGTGCGTGGGAATCTGGCAAGGTTGTAGAAATCTGTCATTGCCTTCCTCCGCAGTTCCTCAGTGGTGGGTTTGATGATGTGGTTGGCCATGCGTCTGAGGATTGCAGGGACAACCTGGTGCACACATCTGCTCATGGTGGATTGTGACATCCCAGCCACCACTCCACTTGTACGCTGGAATGATCCACTGGCAAGGACATGGAGTGTTGCCAGTACCTTCACCAGTGGCTGCACTGCTTGTGAGGGTTGTGTCTGGCTGGTGATGTCCTCCTGCAGGGTTGTGGTTAGTTCCATGATGGCTTCAGGGCTGAATCTGAATAGGCGAAACACCTCCAAATCACTCATGCCAAAGACGTCAATGCGCGTGCGGAATATCCTCTCCCGTGCCCTCCTACGTGCACGTCGACGCTGTAGGGCTATGAGCAAGGCTGCCCCTGGCTTGTTGGCAGACAGATGTGTTGTCCAGCAAGTGTTTTTGCTAAATTCGTCTGTCACAGTGTTGCTTTAGCTGCTCTCCAGCTGATCTGTTCAACTCCTGTGCAAAGTTACCCCTGCTTTATGAGGGGTGACTTTCCGCAGAAAATTCCAGTTACGCGCACCGGCTTACGCCGGCGCAAGAGAAACGTGCGTTTCTGAATCGGAGGATCTCCCTCATTTGCATATTTGAATAGATAATCCATGGGAATGGTTGATCTGTCGCGCGTAAAGATGCGCCAAAGACACGCCGGCGTGGAAAAGTTACACCGGAAAAAATTACCCGATTTTAAGGCGGATCTGGTATAGTAGGTACGACGCATGGATCCGACGGCGCAAAATAGCAGTTACGCCGCACATCTCTAAAAACGCCGGAGTAATTGCTACATGAATCTACCCCTATAACTTTTGCGAAAACCAATAAATATACGCTTATTGCGATTTTTTTTACTAAAGACATGTGGCTGAATACATTTTGGCCTAAATGTTTGACTAAAATTTAATTTATTCGATATTTTTTACTTTTTGTTATAAGAAAAATCATTTTTTTTCAAAATTTACGGTCTTTTTCCGTTTATATCGCAAAAAATAAAAATCGCAGAGGCAATCAAATACCATCAAAAGAAAGCTCTATTTGTGGGGAAAAAAGGACGCAAGTTTCGTTTCAGTATAACATTGCATGACCGCGCAATTACCAGTTAAAGTAGCGCAGTTCCAAATTGTAAAAACACCTCTGGTCTTTAGGCTGACAAATGGTCCGGGGGGAAAGTGGTTAAAATCGCTGCTCCAGAAAAAACGACCGTTTTTAAAACTTTTTTTTCCATTGACACATGTTCCCTGGGGCAAGACCCGGGTTTGAAAGACGTTTTCCAACATTGAATTGAATATTGGTCTTTAAAATGATCGTTTTTGAATTTGAACGTTCGAGTCCCATAGACTTCAATGGGGTTCTAAATGTTCGCGTGAACCCGCGGTCTGTTCGAACGTTCTGGTGCGAACCGAACACGGGTATGTTCGGCTCATCCCTAGTGGACAGGAGACACCTCTTACAGAAGAGAATTTCCCTTCCTAGGGGTAGATTTCCTCTCACTTCCTGTTGTCTCCTTCCATTTGCAAGTAGGAGTCGTTTGTAAGTTGGATGTTTGAAAGTAGGGGCCTGCCGTATATACTCTGCAGAAATTTGGGACCTAGGTGTTGGCGTTGCCACAACACTGTAAGCCCTCACAGTTAGTCTTGGTGGGCACTGGAACGCCCTGCTGTGAAATATTAGATCCAGAATTGTAATTACATCCCCCTGTTGAACAGGGGCAGAAAAATCGGGCCTTAGGCACTGGTGCTGGTGCCACAACACTACAACCCCTCACAGATACTCTAGTTGGAGCGCAGCAATGAGCCCGCTGCAAAGTATTGCATTAAAAATTGTAATTACACGCCCCTGTAAAACAGGTGCAGAAAAATTGGGCCATGGGCACTGGTGTTGATGCCACTCACAGATACTCTAGTTGGATCGCAGCAAAGAGCCTGCTGCAATGTATTGCATCAAAATTTGTAATTACACGCCCCTGTTAAAAAGGGGCAGAAAAATTGGGCCTTAGGCACTGGTGCTGGTGCCAGAAGACTGCAACCCCTCACAGATACTCTAGTTGGAGCACCGCAATGAGCCTGCTGCAAAGTATTGCATCAAAAATTGTTATTACACGCCCCTGTTAAACAGGGGCAGAAAAATTGGGCCTTAGCCACTGGTGGCGGGGCCAAGACCCAACAATGTTCTTACCACCTATCAGCCAGATCATTGGTGGAAAAAGATATTCAGTTAGCATAACAGGATAGTCACTCAGCATCAGCATAGGCAGTCTCCAAGGGATCAGCATCAGGTGCTTGGTAGCCTGATTCATTTTTATGAAGGTCAGTTGATCAACGGAGTCGGTGGAGAGGCACACCCTGTGATCGGTCACAAAGCTTCCAGTAGCACTGAATGTGCGTTCTGAAAGAAGGCTGGATGCAGGACAAGCCAGCAGCTCATTTGTGTACTGTGCAAGACCCTGTAAGCCAGAGGATTTTTGCTGGAAAAGGTGTCCAAGTCTGATCTTGCCCCTAGGTATTCCCGAACCATGTAAAACAGACGCTGGCGATGGTTGCTGGAACTAGTCATACCTTGGGGCTGCGGACGAAAAAAAATTCTAAACGTATCGGTCAGACGGCCACCTTCTCCACCACTCCTTCTTTGACTCACCGAAGCTTCAGCAACACATTGTCCAGGACCAGGATTTGGTAACCCCCCCAGTCTCTGGGAACGCATTGCACAGACCTTTCTGCAATGCCTCCCAAAGATGTTTCATCTTCTGCTCCCTCCACAACCCTATTCTTGTAACGTGGATCAAGGAGAGTTGCCATCCAGTAATGTCCCCTCTCCTTGATAGCACGAATATGAGGATCCTTATATGCAGGCTTTGCAGGATCAAGGAGGCCATGCAGCATTGGTTTGCTGAGGCATTCGGTGCAGAGTCCTCTGGGTCACTGAGGATGACAGGTTCCGCAGCCACCTCATCCCAGCCACGTACAAGTCCATGGGTTCCTTGGGACTGTAATTGATCCCTTGAAGACTGCTGCTGATGCTGAGTGCTAGGCTCCACCTCCATGCTGACACATTCCTCCTCCTCCTCGTCCTCTTCCTCTGTGTTAGGTGGGCAAGCAGGTCCACTGTCTGGATAAAGGGGGCCTTGAGAGGTAAGGAAGTCCTCCTCTTCCTCCCTCTGTTCTGCCTCAAGGGCCCCGTCCATTATTCCACACAGCGTATGCTCCAACATGTGAATAAGAGGGACAGTCTCACTGATGCATGCACTGTCACTGCTCACCATCCTCGTGGCCTCCTCAAATGGTGACAGAACAGTGCATGCATCCCTGATCAAGGCCCACTGGCGTGGGGAAAAAAACACGCTCACCTGACCCAGTTCTGCTGCCATATTGGCACAGATACTCATTGATGGCCCTCTGCTGCGTGTGCAGCCACTGCTGCATGGCCAACGTAGAGTTCCACCTGGTGGGCATGTCACAGATTAGGCAGTTCTTGGGCAGGTTGTGTTCCCTTTGGAGGTCTGCCAGCCGAGCACTGGCATTGTATGACCTTCAGAAATGCACACAGACTTTCCTGGCCTGCTTCAGGACATCCTGTAAGCCTGGGTACCTGCCCAAGAACCACTGCACCACCAAATTAAGGACATGAGCAAAACAGGGCACATCGGTCAGTTGTCTCTGTCGCAGGGCGGAGAGGAGGTTGGTGCCATTGTCGCTAACCACCATTCCTGGCTTAAGCTGGCGTGGCATCAACCACCTCTGAGCCTGCCCCTGCAGAGCTGACAGAACCTCTGCCCCAGTGTGGCTCCTGTCCCCCAAGCACACCAGCTCAAGCACCGCATGGCATCTCTTTGCCTGCGTGCCTGCGTAGCCCCTTGAATGCCTACGGAGCACCACTGGTTCTGAAGACACATCAGCACAGGAAGAGGCCAAAGAGGAAGAAGAAGATGAGGGGTGGAGGAGAGAGGTGTGTCACAACCAGTAGCAGCATTTTGGAGACGTGATGGCGGAACAACCTCCAACACTACTGTACCTTGTCCTGCATCCTTCCCAGCTGCCAGCAGAGTCACCCAATGCGCCGTGAAAGATAGGTAACATCCCTGTCCATGCCTGCTGGACCAGCGAGGCATGGACATTGCCTTCCACATGGCGGTAGAGTGCCGGAATCGCCTTCTGTGAGAAAAAGTGGCGTACCAAGTTCTGCCACTAAGGTACCGCACATTCCACAAGCCCATGGAAGGGGGCAGAATCTACCAACTGAAAAGGCAGCAGTTTAAGTGCTAGCAATTTAGCTAAGCTAGCATTCAACCACTGGGCATGTGGATGGCAGGGAGAGAACTTCTTCTGGTGCTGCAGCAGCTGGGGCAGGGAAATTTGTCTGGTACAATCTGCCATTGGTGTACCGATAGTAGATTGCCCGCATGTACTAGGCTGTGACACACCTGACTCTTCACCTTCAGTCCTATTAGTGCAGGCTTCAGAGAAGACTAAGGGTATAGTGGGGTTGGAGATCCCAGCTGATGAGGGGCAAGGGGAGGTCCACTTCGTGCTTTGGTGTGGGTCTTTGAGGTACGCTTGCCAACAAACTGCACGGCAGGTCGACATATGTCTGGTCAAGCATGTGGTGCCCAAGCGGCTGATGTTTTGGCCACGCGAGATACGCTTGAGACATATGTTGCAAATAGCAGCGGTGCGATCTGATGCACTTGTCTCAAAAAAGGCCCACACCAAAGAAATTTTGGAATAACGCTGAGACATAGCAGCGCCCTGCACATGCGTTGCTCTGTGTTGTGATGCAGTCGGTGTGCTGCCCTTAAGCTGGCCCTTGGAGGGCATCCTGCCTCGTTGAAGATGTGCCTCCTCCTCTTCCTCTCTCCTATCAGGCACCCACGTAGAGTCAGTGACCTCATCATCCCCTCCCTCCTCACCACTGTAGAAAACATGGCAGTATGCTGCAGCTGGGGGAACATGACTGCCAGATTGCTGTCCTTCTTGGGCACCCCCTCTCTCTGGGCTCACGTTACTGCCTTCCTCTATCTGTGTACCATCATCAGAGCCTTCGAAACGCTGCGCATCCTCATGCAGCATGGATCCAACACTGTGGTCAAACAGTTCGGGGGACTCCTCAGGAGGACATGGTGGGGCTAGGGAAGGAGTGAGTGATGCCATTGAGCAGAGGGAAGAGGACGTCTTGGCAGCTACTTTGCCAAACAAAGTACCCTGAGCCTGGGTGAGAGAGGATGTGGAGGATGAGGACGCCTTGGTCATCCACTCTACCAAGTCTTCGGCATGTTGCGGCTCAACGCGGCCAGCTGCCGAAAACAAGGACAAGCATGTCCAAGGCCACAAGCTGATGAGGATGCACCGTGTCCACGACCACCACTGTTGCCTCTAGACGCAGAGCCTGCTTGCCCTCGTTGTGACTCTCTGCCTCTCCTTGTTGTCCTTCCAAACATATAAATGGACTACAGAGCACAAGTGCAGTACACACCAAGTAGCTTTATGTGCAAACTACAGAGCACAAGTGCAGTACACACCAAGTAGCTTTATGTGCAAACTACAGAGCACGAGTGCAGTACACACAAAGTAGGTTTAGGTGCAAACTACAGAGCACAAGTGCAGTACACATCAAGTAGGTTTAGGTGCAAACTACAGAGCACAAGTGCAGTACACACCAAGTAGCTTTATGTGCAAACTACAGAGCACAAGTGCAGTAAACACCAAGTAGGTTTAGGTGCAAACTACAGAGCACAAGTGCAGTACACACCAAGTAGCTTTAGGTGCAAACTACAGACCACACTTGCAGTATACACTAAGTAGGTTTAGGTGCAAACTACAGAGCACAAGTGCAGTACACACCAAGTAGCTTTATGTGCAAACTACAGAGTACACGTGCAGTACACACCAAGTAGGTTTAGGTGCAAACTACGGAGCACAAGTGCAGTACACACCAAGTAGCTTTTTGTGCAAACTACAGAGCACTTGTGCAGTACACACCAAGGGCCAGATTCTCGTAGATGCGCGCATAATTATGCAGGCGTAACGCGGAGTGTCAAGTACCGTATTCCCTAAGCAAATGTGCTCCAAGATGCGCCTGCGTAGTGGAAATTCATCGGCGTAATCCGGCGCAACTCCAAAGTAGGAGGGAAGTGGGCGTGCTGCATTCTAATGAAGCGTGACCCCATGCAAATGAAGGCCGGGACGAACGGAGCATGCGCCGGACGTGGATGACCCGCGTTGTGACGTGGTTGACCCGCGCCGTGACGTGGATGCCTTCTGCGAATGCGCAAAGCCTCCCTACGATTCGCCGGCGCTGGGTATATAATGCGCTCACACATGCGCCCGTGCAGCGCAAAAGTCTCCCATTTTTTGGATTGTCACGGGAAAACGTTGTGCTGTACCATGGCTTCTATTGGGAAGGAGAGGAGAAAGAAAAATTTCTCCCCAGAGGAGAGGGCCATTGTCATCGCGGCCATGGAGAAGTATGATTCCAGGCTCCATGGTGCTGACAGTGCCCGGACCAGCAAGTCCCGGAGGGATGAAATCCTCATGAAGGTGGCTTGCCAGGTTAATGCCCTCTCACATGAGATCCGGACACCGCAGGATATTCAAAAAAAGATGAATGACCTGCGGCGTCTGGTCAAGGGCAAGCTGGCTGGAATGAGTCGGCATGCCAGGGGCACTGGAGGGGGGCCACCCTGTACCATCCGCCTGACTGAGGAGGAGAAGGTGGTCGTCCGCTGCCTGCAGAGGGAGCAGGTTGAGGGAGTTGGGGGCTATGAGTCTGTTGTGCCAGCCCTGAGGACAGGTAAGTGTGTTTCATATACTCTCTGTTGTGTAGCATGTGTGGGGGTGGAAGGGAACATGTGCCAAGTGTGTGGGTCCACCAACATGGGCATCTTTTGTGTCATCCACAGATGTGCAGGAGGGAGCGGGGCCATCTGTGGCTGCCAGGGCCCGTCCGGAGACATCCCCCAAACATCCAGTCCCTTTGGCTGCCCCCCTGGAAGAGGACTTGTTGGAGGAATCTGGGCACACCTCTACGGAGGAGGCGGTTGTGGAGGAGGTTGTTGACCAGGACCAGGAGCTCTACCTGGTTTTGGAGGAGGACCATGGGTTGCCCGGACCAGCCCAAGCCATCCCCCCATCTTTTTCCAGCCCCTCAGTGTCCACCCCCAACCTCACCAGTCCCTCTGTTTCCACCCCCCTCATCTCCGGCCCCTCAACATCCTCCCCTTATGCCAGGTCCCCTGCCACTCCCCAGAAGGCGACTTGCAAGACAAGGGGTGTTCCCAAGGTCCTGCCTGAACAGCTGGCCAGGCAGCAGGACCAGCAAAATCGTCACCTTTCTGAGGTCGTTGGGGAGATGAGGCGCCTGGCCGACAGCCTGGCCTCCTCGGATGCCATTACGAATGCCAGTGTTGCCAGTACCTTCACCAGTGGCTGCAGTGCATGTGAGCGGTGTGTTGGGCTGGTGATGTCATCCTGCAGGGCTGTGGTTAGTTCCAGGATGGCAACAGGGGTGAATCTGAAGATGCGATACACCTCCTCCTCACCCATGCCTAAGAGGCTCATGCACGCTCGGTAGATCCTCTCACGTGCCCTCCTCCTCCTTCTATGCTCCTCTTCCTCTGCATACATTAGTAGTGATAAGACCATGGCTGCCCCTGGCATGTTGGCATACGAATTTGTTGTCCAGTAAGTGTGATTGCTCAGCTCGTCCGTTATGGTGCTCCTGTAGTTGCTCTCCAGCTGACTTGCACACGGTCTTGAGCAAAGTTACCCGTGCTTTTATGAGGGGTATGTTTACTCAAGGCTTTTGTGTTACGCGCACCACGCGTAGCCTACGCCAAACGCGCGTAGTTTCGGGAATCCGCGCATCTCCCTCATTTGCATATTTGCATGCTAATTCAATGGGAGCTGAATATGCGCGATGCGTAACTATGCACCTACGCCGCGATAGCTTAAAGCATTTTCGCCGCTCAGACGAAAAAGATTTTCTGGCGTATGTGGTTCTGTGTTTGCGGCACTTCGATATGCAGGCGCACATTTACAATTACGCCGTGCATATCCATTTACGCGGGCGTAGCTCCTCTGAGAATCTGGCCCCAAGTAGGTTTAGGTGCAAACTACAGAGCACAAGTGCAGTACACACCAAGTAGCTTTATGTGCAAACTACAGAGCACAAGTGCAGTACACACCCAGTAGCTTTATGTGCAAACTACAGAGCACAAGTGCAGTACACACCCAGTAGCTTTATGTGCAAACTACAGAGCACAAGTGCAGTACACACCAAGTAGCTTTATGTGAAAACTACAGAGCACAAGTGCAGTACACACCAAGTAGCTTTAGGTGCAAACTACAGAGCACAAGTGCAGTACACACCAAGTAGCTTTAGGTGCAAACTATAGAGCACAATTGCAGTATACACTAAGTAGGTTTAGGTGCAAACTACAGAGCACAAGTGCAGTACACCCCAAGTAGCTTTATGTGCAAACTACAGAGCACACGTGCAGTACACACCAAGTAGCTTTATGTGCAAACTACAGAGCACAAGTGCAGTACACACCAAGTAGCTTTAGGTGCAAACTACAGAGCACAAGTGCAGAACACACCAAGTAGCTTTAGGTTCAAACTACAGAGCACAAGTGCAGTACACACCAAGTAGCTTTATGTGCAAACTACAGAGCACACATGCAGTACACACCAAGTAGGTTTAGGTGCAAACTACAGAGCACAAGTGCAGTACACATCAAGTAGGTTTAGGTGCAAACTACAGAGCACAAGTGCAGTACACACCAAGTAGCTTTATGTGCAAACTACAGAGCACAAGTGCAGTACACACCAAGAAGCTTTAGGTGCAAACTACAGAGCACACTTGCAGTATACACTAGGTATATTTGGGTACAAACTACAGAGCAAAAGTGCAGTACACACCAAGTACCTTTAGGTGCAAACTACAGAGCACAAGTTCAGTACACACCAAGTACCTTTAGGTGCAAACTACAGAGCACACTTGCAGTACACCCCAAGTAGCCTTAATGTGCAAACTACAGAGCACACATGCAGTACAACATTACCACACAATGCCCAGCCTGGGCAAGTGAGATGTGTAAGATAAGTAAAGTGAGAGGTAGAAATGAAGGTATAAAAGGTGTAAGATGTGCAGTGAGGCTGCGGTGAAAGTAGGTGGACAAATTAGTGTCCATAGTGTGCCATAATAAAGTGAAAATTTAATACAATTTTTTATAAAAAATATGTGTAAAAAATGAGTAAAGAGTGTAGTGAAAGAAAGCAATGTGGTGTGGGAATTAGGAAAGGACTGAAGAACTAATAGAAAGTGAAGAGTGAAACAGAGGGAAGAGAAGAAGGAATGATTGACTGGGCTGCTGCAGGATATACATATATCACCTGGCACTAACCTGTAAGGATATGGTAAAGGGATCCCTCTTATTGCATCTAAGGTATGCTGGATAAATTGTCAGAGGGGGAGGGGGCGTGGCCTGCGGCGGAGCTGAATGGCGGCTTAGACCCGGAGCTCCGCATCCAGCTGAGAACTAACGGCTCATATCAACCCTCCGGACCCGGTTTTCGGCTGCTACACCCGGCGTTCCAGCTCTGGAGACCCCTGGGAGCATGTCTAGGAAGAGGAAGGAGCAGAGGAAGCCCCAGCGGCTGACGGACTTCTTCTCCCCTAGTCAGCGTGGAGGTAGGCAAGATGGCGCCGCAGCAGCGTCCACACCAGCACACACAGCACGTGCTGGCAGACCTGAGTCAACACGCAAACCCCAGGACAAGTCCCCCCCTGGCATCATGCAGACTCCCTCTCCCTCCTCAGTGTCAGGCAGCCCAGCCAACGCCAGACCCAGGCTAGACAGGGAGGGATCAATGCAGTCAGCTAGCCCTATGCCTGAATCAGGGGATGACACCCGGGAGCTGCCAGACTCTATCGAGTCCTTCCCCACCACCCACCAACCTGTCATAGACACTGTAATGAAGGACATGCTGCTATCCCTAAGAAGTTCACTGCAATCAGACATGATGCAGTGTATGCACAAATTCCATTCAGATATACAGGCCGTGGAGGATAGGGTGGAGCATATTGAGCACAAGATGGGGGAATACGCTGTCACTATAAATGACCTGGTTGACTCGCATTAGGAGAGGGAGGGTGACACGGAATGGATCAAAGCCAAACTCGTAGATATCGAGGACAGAAACAGACGCAATAACATGAAAGTACGGGGGGTCCCTGAGTCTGTTTTGCAATCCGATCTGCGCTCTTTTGCCTCCTCCCTGTTCAAAGAACTTCTCCCAGATCTTTCTGACCTAGAGCTCACAGTGGACAGAATACATAGACTGCCCAAACCTGCCTTCCTACCTGAACAGGTCCCCAGGGACGTTATTCTGAGGTTCCATTTCTTCCATGCTAAAGAGCAACTAATGGCGGTTATGCGCAAAAAAAGAGAAGATTCCCTCGCAGTATCAAAATCTGCAGTTTTTTGCAGACCTATCCCGATATACACTGCAACGGAGGAGAAATTTAAACACCATCACCAAGGCCCTCAGAAACCATAAGATCATTTACAGATGGGGCTACCCTGCTAAATTGTCCGTCACCAGGGAGGGCCACACGCACAATGTGGACACCCTGGAAAAAGGCATCTCTCTGCTAGAGGAGTGGGGGATTCTCCCGGAAGAAGCGGATGCTCCGACACCCTCCCCCAGACCCAGGGCACGGTCTGACCCCGCGTGGAAAACTGTCACTAACAGGAACGCCAAGTCTCACAACTGAATCCGGTTGGGGTACCTACCTACATGTTCTCTCCTGGTAGGAGTCACGGAGAGCCTTTAGGCCTGGACTCACCCCCATTTAACTTGTGCAGCTTGCTGCTGCTTTTAGATATCCCTTCTAGGGAGTGTAGGGTTCATAACCAGCTCATGTTGGCTACTCGCCAATTGTTTGACTGTTTTTGTTATTTTTTTGTTTTCCTGTTCATCCTTTTTCCTTTTGTGTTCCTCCTTTTTTCTACACATCACCCTCAAGTGTTGCTTCAGCGTTGCAATCACCGTCTACGGAAGAAGAGCTTCCCCCCGCATGGAGAAAGTGAGAAACCTGGCCTCTTCTACCTGCCTGCCATCGTTCGGGACACCTTTACCCTCTCAACTAACCGTGAGTGCTCTCTTGACCTCTTCTTGGTACAAATAATTTATTACTTGCCATGCTCGGTTTGGCCACTGGAGGGAGACCTTCTCTTACAAATGAATCCCTGCAATAATTCACCACCAACTGTCCTATTGCTGTACCAATGTGGGTAAAATTTATTTCTATCAACTCCAATGGTCTAAATCACCCTGTTAAGAGGAAGTCCATGTGGAAAGAGGCCACTTCCAACCGGGCGGACGTTCTATGTGTGCAAGAAACGCACTTTTCCTCACTGTCTCCCCCTCAATGTTCACATGGACGCTTTCCACACGTCTTTACAGCCAATTCGTCTAACAAAACGAAGGGTGTCCTCACAGCCATAAGTGACAAGGTTGCTTTTAAACTCCATGAAGTTATCCTTGATACGGGGGGCCGTTACATTGTTTTGATATGTGACATTAATACCACCACGTTCACTATTGTGAATATCTACTCACTGAACAAGCACCAAGTTTGTTTCTTCAATAGATTAATGGCCAAGGTAGTGACGCACCAAAAAGGGAAGTTGGTCATATGTGGAGATTTCAATGCTACCCCGGACCCAGGTATTGACTCTTCCTCGGGCGCCAAACGCTCAAGCCCGGCATTGGCAACCTCAATACACAACCATGATTTATTTGACGCTTGGAGGTGCCTTCACGCTGGAGAACGAGATTTCACTTTTTTTTCCTCGCCCCATGGGGCTTACTCCAGAATTGATCTCTTTTTAGTCGACCAGCTCACCCTCTCCAGGGTGTCAGACACTGCCATTAATTCGATTACGTGGTCGGACCACGCATCCATTACTCTCACCCTGGATGATGGCATGGCTGACAGTGCACCGTCTCTATGGAGGGTCAACTCATTCTTGCTGCAGCAAGTTGAGGCTAGGAACCTCATCGAAAGACACTTGAATGATTTTTTTAGTACTAATGACGGTTCTGTTCAGGATCAATTTGTCTTGTGGAACGCTCATAAGGCATATGTCAGAGGCATCCTCATCCAATTGGGGGCGAGAGCTAAGAGGCAGCGACAGCAGAAGTTAACAGACCTAACCAAAGAAATATTCAGGCTTGAAACGTCTAACAAACAAAATCCTTCCCCGGTATTCTCCCAAAAATTAAACATACTGAGACATGACCTCAGGCTCCTGTTACTGGAATCATTCGAAAAATCGTCCCGTAGATTAAGAATGACGTACTATGCAACAGGTAACAAGGCAGGTAAATTATTGGCCCACAAAGTGAAAGGTGTAAGACATAAATTCAAAATTCCTTATATTATCCACCCCGTTAGCAAATGTAAGCTCCATCATCCTCAAGATGTAGCAGATGCTTTCAGCCACTACTATAGTTCCCTGTATAACTTAAAAAATGATGCAGATACCTTCCAACCTGAACCAGAAGCCATTGGCAAATTCTTGCAGGGCTTGAATATCCCATCTATATCTCCTGATCAACTACGATCACTAAATCAGCCCTTTAGCAAAGAGGAAATCCGTAAGGCTATTGAGTCCCTCCCTAAAAATAAAGCCCCTGGCCCCGACGGGTTTACGGGGGATTACTACAAAACCTTCAATCAGATCTTGACCCCTTACTTGGAGGGTGTGTTCAATGCTGCTGCTGCCTCGGCCGCCTTCCCTACTGAAATGTTGTCCGCTGTTATCGTGACCTTGCCGAAGCCGGGGAAGGAACCTACGTCACCTTCGAATTTTAGGCCAATTTCCCTACTTAACGTAGATGTAAAAATGTATGCCAAGATCATTGCCACACGTCTATTAGACATTCTCCCTCTGATTATACATCCTGACCAGACAGGATTCACCAAGGGGCGTCAGACTTCGGACGCCACTCGCAGGTTGATCAATATTATTCACTTGGCCAATCTGCATAAAAGGCCTTCTCTGTTCTTGGCTTTAGACGCAGAGAAGGCCTTTGATCGCATTCACTGGACCTATATGGCTCAAGTTTTGGAGAGATTCGGCTTTGTAGGTCCTATCCTGTCCGCAATTATGGCCCTATATTCCAACCCCTCCGCCCAAGTGCTTGCGTCAGGAGTTTTGTCCAGTCCGTTTTTAATTTCCAATGGCACTAGGCAGGGGTGCCCATTATCCCCACTAATTTTTAACCTACTAATGGAACCCCTAGCTTTCGCTCACATCCTGACATTAAAGGTTTTCCTGCCCAAAACTCCACCCACACCATTAGCTTGTTCGCAGATGATATCATCTTAATCCTCACAGACGTGGAGTCCTCCCTGGCTTTGGCACATGCGGCTCTGGAAATGTTTAATAAACTGTCTTACTATAAAGTAAATGAAAGCAAGTCCTACCTTATGGGGGTGGGTATAGCCCCTCCACTGCGGAAAAGACTTGCCGCTAGGTTCCCTTACACCTGGAAAGATAGTGGTCTGAAATACCTGGGTATATCGCTAACGGCAACTAATGGTGAATTGTTTGCAGCTAATTATACCCCGCTTCTCGGCTCTATGAGCAAATCACTACGAGATATATCCAAAATTGAACTGCTTTGGTCCGGCCGTTTAGCGGCATTTAAAATGATAGTCCTCCACAATTACTGTATCTCTTCAGGTCGCTACCGATCCCTGTCCCCGCCTCCTTCTTTTCCAAACTTCAGTCTCAACTGAACAATTTTTTATGGCAAGGTAGGAAAGCGAGATGTTCCTTTAAAAAGCTAATAGCGGGTAGAAGAGTTGGGGGTATCGGTCATGTCCTCCTAAAGGACTACCACTCAGCCACAGTTCTCTCGCAGGCTAGGCTATGGTTCGTGCAAACCCACACCCCTAGATGGTTAGAATTGGAATTATCGCAGGTCCCGGGTCATTGTTTATCCGACATTTTATTATCCAGTCGAATCCTCATGCCGGCCCTAACTCAACTCTCTCCCACGATGGTAGCCACTATTCGCGCTTGGGAGAAGTTTGTTTCTCACACCTTTTTAGGACAGGACGTTAAACTTTTACCCCTTCCCATCTCCAGTTTACCATTGATCATACCAGGCATATCTGTTGCGCACTGGTCAATTAAAGGCATTAAAACAGTAGGAGACTTGATGTCAGGCCCCACTCTTAAGTCATTTCAGACTCTACAGGGCGAATTTGGCTTAGCGGACACTGACTTGTATAGGTATCTCCAACTATCTCACTTCCTCAAAACATCACCTCAAATGTCTACCGCACTTCCCTGGCGAGCTATGCTATATTTTACCAACCCCACGACTAACATTAAGGGGATATCGCTATTTTATAATCTTTTAAACAATAAAAACATATTTATTAAAACCTTGTATATGGAAACATGGGAGCGAGATATAGGTGCAACGTTCTCCGATGACCAATGGCAATCAGCTTTGCGGAGCACATTCTCTGCGACTAAGAGCGTGAATCTGTGGGATCTATCTCACAAAATCCTGGTGCAGTGGTACCTAACGCCGTCTCGCCTGTCTACATTTGACCCCAAAATCTCCTCCCTATGTTGGAGGAATTGCGGAGAGGTAGGGACGTTGCACCATATCCTGTGGTCCTGCCCCTCACTTAATCGACTGTGGGTGAGTGTATTTAATTTAATATCCCAGCTCGCGGGGGTCCGTATTATCCCCTCGGCGGGGGCGGCGCTTCTGTCCCTGGGCTTAGATAGAGTCCCGTTCTCCTCAAGAACCATAATCACTCATTTACTACTCAGTACTAGGTTAAGTATCGCAAGACACTGGAGGGATACGGGTCCACCTTCGATGAGTGAAGTGGTGGAAACGACTAATACCCATGCCTCCTATGAACTATTGTTTGCCGCATCTCAGGGCAAAATGACCAACATGGAAAGTAAATGGTGTAAGTGGAATAGATGGTATAATTTGGTTCATAAAAATTGATATGTAACAGACTCATGCTGATCACTTCTGTTTAAGGGTTATAAGGAGGAACAACACTTTACACTTTATTGTTTTAGTTTATTTCTTGTTCTTGTTCTATTTTATTTTGTTAGATTTCTTTAGTTTACTCATTATTCTCGGCCATATTGTCTTTATATGCTGAATATCTGAGGTGCTCATGATGTGCGGGCTTTTTTGCCATGGAGTGCGGGCCTCGGTCACCCGGGGCCGTGGTCTATGTCAACACTATGGGCCATGATGTCTTCGGGTGTCTTAAGGGTGGACATGTGGACGGCCGCCGTCAGCTCTCCCGACGCACAGAGTGCTCCCAAAGGGGTGCGTGGGGGAGAGAGCGGTGTGCCAGCCGGGGGCTTTGACTGAGAGGCCGTACTAAGATTGATCGAGCACTGTGGTTATTTGATGTTCAATGTTTCATAGTCAATGGTTCACAATCAATGTTTCATTGTTACAGTGTTCAATGCTTTAATATTCATTGTCTCATTCTTTCATGTGTTTTGAATGTATTCGATGTAGCTATACAGACCTCCATATGCTTATGGTCTATTTTGTTTTGTCTTATCTTTTATTCCTTTGTTTGCATAAAACTTCAATAAAAACCTATTGAAATGAAATTGTCAGAGGGATCTGTGAAAAAAAAATATATATAGAGGGAACATAGTAAGTATACCTTGAGTTGCAGGAGAGACAGCTGATGTCAATAGCAAGGGGCCGTAAAAATGGTATGGCCATAACTCACTTGTCAGACAAAGTAATCAGAGGTCTCTCCGTGATATACTGCTGTTGGAGCTCTATAGTATGAGCGCCGTTGGCTTGCACTATTTATGTATGGGGAAGGTGGGTGCACACTTAGCCTGCCTATGAAGCAGCTTCACCCTCTTAAACCCTGTCCCACCGGACCCCTCCCCCAACGGAAACACCCGTACAGGGACCCAGCAGCCCCCTCAAAGGATGCCGTGGTGCGGTTTCCCCGGCGTTCCGGAAGGACACGGGGTCCCCAGTAGTGATGTCCAGTTGAACGAATCGTTCTTTTGAATCGGTTCTTTTCAGTGAACTGAGTGAATCGATTCATCTGAGTGAACTGAACCGTTTGGAATGGTTCTCTGTACAATACAATACAAAGCATAGCAGAGCAGGCCTGGTAATATGATCCTAGAGTGAGAGAGCTCGGCCCCTCCCTACAACCAATCAGAGTGCTCAAGGCACAGAGACACTCAGGAACTGCATTCAAGTCATCATGAATACACACAGTATAAGGAGTAAAAGAATCAAACGAGTAAAAGAATCAAACGAGTTATTGAGTTAAAGAACTATAGGAGTTACCGAGTTGAAGAATCGTATGAGCTGTTAGAATCTAGTACACTGTAATAACCACGAGTCACCACCAGAAGAACAATACACTGAATCAATGATCAGGGAGCAGAAATACACTACAGACTGACTGCTTTAAAGACAGAGAGGACAAAGAGTCAGAATAAGATAATATCCTCATTCAGATTAATTCTTTAACCCTTTTGTATTTAGTTAGCTTATCCTAAGGGAGATACGTATGTTAAATAGGACAGACATCCCTTCTGGGACATGTGTCTAATTTAGTAGCTGTTTAACTGAATGATAGAGCTGTCTCATTTTTATAACATAAAAATAAATTGTATCCTGCTTTACAGTATAGTAATATTTTTCTGCATCAGTGCATAATGAGGCACCTTTCATACTTGTGCGACTTGTCCTGCGACTTGGGACTACAAAGTCGCATGACAAGTGGTACGCCATGATTTCCAATGAGTACCATCCATATCTGTGTGTCTTCAAGTCGCAGCGACTTTAAAGTAGTCACTGCACTACTTTGGTCGGATTTTGATGCGACTTGAGGCAGAAACCTCAAGATTACATAGGTATTGCTTCAAGTCGCATCAAAGTCACAGTAAAAATCGTGGCAAAAGTTGCACGACTTTCAAGTCGCACAAGTGTGAAAGGAGCCTAACGATTGTATTTTACTACCGTGGGTACTTTGCCCGCCCGTGCTAGTAAAATCTGATAATTTTTCCCTGTGCATGCGCTGTGAATACTACAGAAAAATATGATGGCTAGCAATGGTAACTGAAGTTGGCCCATCAGAATGAGATTTACACGCAAAAAAACCTGCTTTTTATTTACACAACTTTTTGTGCATCACCAAAATTGATGACGCTGGCTAATCTGACAAATTGTGGTCTGAGAAAGGAACTAAATACATGTAAATATCCCCAGGACCAGCAAACCTTCTGTGAAGAATCGTTCTTCTGATTCTAATCACTTAAGAAGGTTAAGTGAGAGCTTTGGTTCACTTGCTTGTCAGTAGACTCAGCAAGTGAACTGAAGAACTGAAGAATCGATTCATTGAATCGGTTCATTTCAGTGAGTGACTCGAAATGAACCGATTCAGTTAAAAGAGTCGAACTTCCCATCACTAGTCCCCAGCAACCGCTGCCTACTATCGCCGTGGGATACGACGTGACATCATCGCGCTTCACGCACGCATGGCGCGCATGCGTGGTGGTGCTGGTGAAGCCAGAGAGGGTCACGGAATGCCGCCGGCAGGTTGGGAGCTCCTCCTGGTGGCCAAGGAGCGAAAAGGCCACCGTGGAGCATAGGGGAGACCAAACTCGGAAAAACCCCCCCACCTGCCGTGGGGCGTGAAAGCCGATCCACAGCACCAGCATGTGTCCAAGTGACAGACATCTAGGCAAGAATAATGAATAATATATAGGTAAACAAGATAAACATAAGATTACCACATAAATTGTACATAGTATCATGGTATAGTAAGAACTCTAAAAAATTGACATGATGGTATTCATAGACAATAAATAAATAACTGGTGGATGACAAAAAGCGGATAAGGAAATCTGTGTGAGACCAGCATGGAAACGAGAAAACAACCTTCTGGGTGCTGAAGGGAATTACTCCATTGAATTTTATCAGTATATAGTAGTATTAATATAGGTATAAAGGGGGTGGGGAGGGAATACTCTTGGATATCCCAGAGTGTCTCCCCAGGGCTCCAATTGGAGGTAACCCTTATGTAGAAACCCCTCACTAATGATGCAGAGGAATATTCGGATACATATGAGCTTGTGTAAGCTTGGCTGAAAAGCCGAATAATCCGCCTCTGCCTTGAGGAGGGGAAAAAAATATTCTAAAGGGGCAAAAACCAGCAAGGTAAAGGTCGTGCTCGACAGAAATCGTGCTGATTGAACACAAACTAACCGCTTAAGTCCTAAATCCACGGGTATCAAGCCTGGGGAGCGGGTGTTTATCCACCCAAAATAAATTTTAGCAAGAAAAGGCGATACCATAGGTTGATTGTGTGCTGCACACCCCTGATAAATTGTTGAAGAAAAGGAATAAGTACCCCTAGGGGCTTTGAGTTGCAGAGACAAAAATATATTTTTGGTATAATGAATACAATAAAGGTTTGTACATAGTAATAAGATTTAATTCAAAAAGGAAAAATGGTTACAGAATGAAAAAGAACCTCCAATAAAAAGTAAGAACATAAACTCCAAACAATCATGTAAAAACATATGTAAGCAGTATAAGGTTGGAATGATAGAATGGATTTGACTTATGCGCAAGACCCCGAAGCGTTTCGACCCTTAAGTTGATGTGGGTCATCCTCAGGGGGGAAAAGAGTTTGCAGGCATAGGTTCTATGGTAAATATGGGTACAGTAATGCAATCTGTTAGAAAGCACAAACAAAACAACATTATTGAGTGGTATTAATATAGTAAATGATATCCATTTTACAAACAATAAAATGTAACACATATGTATATATAAATATGTAAGTATGTATATAATTACCAGGGTGGGTGTCACAACTTGGAGAATGGTGGTCAACCCCAAAACATCCACCGCATATAGCCGCCAACCTCCAGAGGGACGCACAATGGGGAGGAAATGCGGCCAGAATTGAAAAAAGGGAGGGGCCGAAAAATGAGGTGGGTGGGCCGTCTCCAGGCCTCCGGGAAATCGCAGAAATGGGTACCCCATGCTGGGTAAGAAGGGGGTGGGGACACGGGGGAACAAGGAGGCAGGATGGAGAAGGCCAAAACCAGGCGAAATGAAAGAGAGCCGTTGGGGCTAGGGCACACCTCCCTAAAAAAGATATTTAAATAAGGGTTACGAGACAGGTGGTGGAACTCAAGAGTCAACAGGCAAACATAGGGAAAAAGAGGAAGAAGAGAAAATAAAAAATAAAAGAACAAGATGTGAGAACTGGGGAAAGTGAAGTGAAGCTGGAGTGTGTGGTGAGTAGGCACAATGCCCAGCCTGGGCAAGTGAGAGGTGTAAGGTAAGTAAAGTGAGAGGTAGAATAAAGGTGTAAAAGGTGTAGGATGTGCAGTGAGGCTGCGGTGAAAGTAGGTGGACAAACTAGTGTCCATAGTGTGCCATAATAAAGTGAAAATTGAAGCGTCAGGGTCTTGCGCATAAGTCAAATCCATTCTATCATCCAAACCTTATACTGCTTACATAAGTTTTTACATGATTGTTTGGAGTTTATGTTCTAACTTTTTATTGGAGGTTCTTTTTCATTCTGTAACCATTTTTCCTTTTTGAATTAAATCTTATTACTATGTACAAACCTTTATTGTATTCATTATACCAAAAATATATTTTTGTCTCTGCAACTCAAAGCCCCTAGGGGTACTTCTTCCTTTTCTTCAACAATTTATCAGGGGTGTGCAGCACACAATCCACCTATGGTATCGCCTTTTCTCGCTAAAATTTCTTTTGGGTGGATAAACTCCCGCTCCCCAGGCTTGATACCCGTGGATTTAGGACTTAAAGTGGAATTCCGGCCACAATTTCACTTTTTAAATATAAATACCCCTGTAATACACAAGCTTAATGTATTCTAGTAATGTTAGTCTGTAAACTAAGGTCAGTTTTGTTAGGTTGTTACAGCATTTAGATACTTTATAAAACAGGAATTGACCGGGGCCATCTTAAGTGTGGGAATCCATGAAGCCGGACTGGATTTCAGCCTTGCTGATCTCGCACATGCTCAGTGCTGCACAAGCAATGTAATAGGTTTCAGGTCAAGTTTCCATAGCAACGGGAGTGTCAGAGGAAGTTGCCGCCCCTTATCTATGCAAACCTCTCCTCCCCTCCTCCTACCAGGAACCAGTAAATATACTAAACAATTTGTTATATAGATACAGGTGGTTCTCAAAAAATTAGCATATTGTGATAAAGTTCATTATTTTCTGTAATGTACTGATAAACATTAGACTTTCATATATTTTAGATTCATTACACACAACTGAAGTAGTTCAAGCCTTTTCTTGTTTTAACCACTTAAGGACCGCCTACTGCACATTTACGTCGGCAGAATGGCACGGCTGGGCACATCAACGTATATATACGTTGGTTTTAGTACCCAGCCGTGGGTCGCGGGCGCGCGCCCGCGACCCGGTCCGAAGCTCCAGGACCGGGTCCGCGGGATTCGCGGACCCGATCGCCGCTGCAGTGCGGCGATCCGTCCCTGGAGCGGAAGAACGGGGAGAGCCGTGTGTACACACGGCTTCCCCGTGCTTCTCTGTGGCCGGAGCATCGATCGCGTCATCCCTGTAATAGGGGGACGCGATCGATGACGTCACACCTACAGCCACACCCCCCTACAGTTGTAAACACATACATTAGGGCACACATTCCCTACAGCGCCACCTGTGGTTAACTCCCAAACTGCAACTGTCATTTCCACAGTAAACAATGCAATTTAAATGCATTTTTTGCTGTGAAAATGACAATTGTCCCAAAAATGTGTCAAAATTGTCCGAAGTGTCCGCCATATTGTCGCAGTCACGAAAAAAATCGCTGATCGCCGCTATTAGTAGTAAAAAAAAATAATTAATAAAAATGCAATAAAAATATCCCTTATTTTGTAAACGTTATAAATTTTGCGAAAACCAACCGATAAACGCTTATTGCGATTTTTTTTACCAAAAATATGTAGAAGAATACGTATCGGCCTAAACTGAGGAAAAAAATTTTTTTTTTATATATTTTTGGGGGATATTTATTATAGCAAAAAGTAAAAAATATTGCATTTTTTTTTAAATTGTCGCTCTATTTTTGTTTATAGCGCAAAAAATAAAAACCGCAGAGGTGATCAAATACCACCAAAAGAAAGCTCTATTTGTGGGAAAAAAATGACGCAAATTTTGTTTGGGAGCCACGTCGCACGACCGCGCAATTGTCTGTTAAAGCGACGCAGTGCCGAATCGCAAAAACCCCTTGGGTCATTTGCCAGCATATTGGTCCGGGTCTTAAGTGGTTAATATTGATGATTTTGGCATACAGCTCATGAAAACCCAAAATTTCTATCTAAAAAAATTAGCATATTTCATCCGACCAATAAAAGAAAAGTGTTTTTAATTAAAAAAAGTCAACCTTCAAATAATTCTGTTCAGTTATGCACTCAATACTTAGTCAGGAATCCGTTTGCAGAAATGACTGCTTCAATGCGGCATGGCATAGAGGCAATCAGCCTGTGGCACTGCTGAGGTGTTATGGAGGCCCAGGATGCTTCGGTAGCGGCCTTAAGCTCATTCAGAGTGTTGGGTCTTGCATCTCTCAACTTTCTCTTCCCAATATCCCACAGATTCTTTATGGGGTTCAGGTCAGGAGAGTTGGCAGGCCAATTGAGCACAGTAATACCATGGTCAGTAAACCATTTACCAGTGGTTTTGGCACTGTGAGCAGGTGCCAGGTCATGCTGAAAAATGAAATCTTCATCTCCATAAAGCTTTTCAGCAGATGGAAGCATGAAGTGCTCCAAAATCTCCTGATAGCTAGCTAGCATTTACCCTGCCCTTGATAAAACACAGTGGACCAACACCAGCGGCTGACATGGCACCCCAGACCATCACTGACTGTGGGTACTTGACACTGGACTTTTGGCATTTCCCTCTCCCCAGTCTTCCTCCAGACTCTGGCACCTTGATTACCGAATGACATGCAAAATTTGCTTTCATCCGAAAAATACTTTGGACCACTGAGCAACAGTCCAGTGTTGCTTCTCTGTAGCCCATGTCAGGCGCTTCTGCCGCTGTTTCTGGTTCAAAAGTGGCTAGACCTGGGGAATGCGGCACCTGTAGCCCATTTCCTGCACACGCCTGTACACGGTGGCTCTGGATGTTTCTACTCCAGACTCAGTCCACTGCTTCCGCAGGTCCCCCAAGGTCTGGAATCGGTCCTTCTCCACAATCTTTCTCAGGGTCCGGTCACATCTTCTCGTTGTGCAGCGTTTTCTGCCACACTTTTTCCTTCCCACAGACTTCCCACTGAGGTGCCTTGATACAGCACTCTGGGAACAGCCTATTCGTTCAGAAATTTCTTTCTGTGTCTTACCATCTTGCTTGAGGGTGTCAATGATGGCCCTTCTGGACAGCAGTCAGGTCGGCAGTCTTACCCATGATTGCGGTTTGGAGTAATGAACCAGGCTGGGAGTTTTTAAAAGCCTCAGGAATCTTTTGCAGGTGTTTAGAGTTAATTAGTTGATTCGGATGATTAGTTTAAGAGCTTGTTTAGAGAACCTTTTCATGATATGCTAATTTTTGGAGATAGGAATTTGGGGTTTTCATGAGCTGTGTGCCAAAATCATCAATATTAAAACAAGAAAAGGCTTGAACTACTTCAGTTGTGTGTAATGAATCTAAAATATATGAAAGTCTAATGTTTATCAGTACATTACAGAAAATAATGAACTTTATCACAATATGCTAATTTTTTGAGAACCACCTGTATATCTGCACTGATCACACCGCACCAATCACAGCACACCGATCACAGCACATCGATCACACCGCACCGGTCACACCAATCACAGCACATCGATCACAGCGCACAGATCACACTAATCACAGCGCACCAATCACAGCACACCGATCACAGCGCACCGATCACAGCGCACCGATCACACCGACCACAGCGCACCGATCACAACGATCACAGCGCACCGATCACACCGATTACATCGCACCGATCACAGCGCACAGATCACACCGATCACAGCGCACAGATCACAGCGCACCGATCACAGTGCACCGATCACAGCGCACCGATTGCATCGATCACAGCGCACCGATCACAGCGCACCGATCACACCGCACCGATCACACCGCACCGATCACACCAATCACAGCGCACCGGTCACACCGCACCGATCACACCGCACCGATCACAGCGCACCGATCACAGCGCACAGATCACACCGCACCGGTCACAGCGCACCGATCACGGCGCACCGATCACACCGCACAGATCACAGCGCACCGATCACACCGCACCGATCACACCAATCACAGCGCACCGATCACAGCGCACCGATCACACCGATCACAGCGCACCGATCACAGCGCACCGATCACACCGCACAGATCACACCGCACAGATCACAGCGCACCGATCACAGCGCACCGATCACACCGTACCGATCACAGCACACCGATCACACCGCACAGATCACAGCGCACCGGTCACAGCGCACCAGTCACAGCGCACCTATCACACCGCACAGATCACACCGCACCGATCACAGCACACCGATCACACCGCACAGATCACACCAATCACAGCGCACCGATCACAGCGCACCGATCACAGCACACCGATCGCAGCACACCAATTACAGCGCACCGATCACACAGCACCGATCACACCGCACCGATCACACCGCACAGATCACAGCAATCACAGCGCACCCATCACAGCGCACCGATCACAGCGCACCGATCACAGCACACCCATCACACCGCACCGATCACACCGATCACAGCACACCGATCACACCGATCACAGCGCACCGATCACAGCGGTGTGACAGGTGTGACCGATACCGTGTGACAGGGGCCGATGCCGTGTGACAGGGGAAGATCGGAGTTGTTGAGCGGGGGGGGTCCGGATCGGAGTTGTTGAGCGGGGGGGGTCGTCGGATCGGATGTTGTTGAGCGGGAGGGGGGGTCGGGTCAAAGTTGTTGAGCAGGGGGGGTTGCACAGATCAGAGTTTTTTTAAGGGGGGTTCGCGGGACCACTGTATTTACCGCGAATCGCGGGTGGGGGGTGCCGCGGATTTGCGGGATTACTGTGTTTTCGCCGGGGCCGCAACGGTCCCACCCCCTTAGACCGGCTCGTGTGATTGGCTGAACACAGATCACATTGGCTGTCTATCCTCTATCACATGAGCCAGCCCAGGGGGGTGGGACCGTGTTACAGCGTCCCCGCCGAAAACACACCCAGCCAGGCAGCTCTTAATACACAGGAGAGGGGAGGAGAGGAGAGGATAGAGCGGTCATGTCCCAGGAGGCATAGCGGCTGTGATTGACGGCTGCGGCCGCGGCGGAGGATAGAAACTCATCTGCACAGCACAGTAAGTTTTTTAAAATGACTAAAAATGACATGCCAATTCTATTTAAGGGGGCAGTATGAAAGGGGATGAAATAAAGTTAAAAAAGAGGGTGGAGCTCCACTTTAAGTGGTTAGTTTATGTTCAATCAGCACGATTTCTGTCGAGCACGACCTTTCCCTTGCTGGTTTTTGCCTCTTTAGAATATTTTTTTCCCCTCCTCAAGGCAGAGGCGGATCATTCGGCTTTTCAGCCAAGCTTACAGAAGCTCATATGTATCCGATTATTCCTCTGCATCATTAGTGAGGGGTTTCTACATAAGGCTTACCTCCAATTGGAGCCCTGGGGAGACACTCTGGGATATCCAAGAGTATTCCCTTCCCACCCCCTTTATACCTATATTAATACTACTATATACTTATAAATTTCAATGGGGTAATTCCCTTCAGCACCCAGAAGGTTGTTTTCTCGTTTCCATGCTGGTCTCACACAGATTTCCTTATCCGCTTTTTGTCCTCCACCAGTTATTTATTTATTGTCTATGAATACCATCATGTCAATTTTTTAGAGTTCTTACTATACCATGATACTATGTACAATTTATGTGGTAATCTTATGTTTCTCTTGTTTACTTATATATTATTCATTATTCTTGCCTAGATGTCTGCCCCCCCCCCCCGCCGGCCGCTGGTACCTCCGGGGTTCACTCACATGGGGGGAATCCTATGCTGGTGCTGTGGATCCGCTTTCACGCCCCACGGCAGGTGGGGGGGTTTTTCCGAGTTTGGTCTCTGTTGCCCCCTATGCTCCACGGCGGCCTTTTCGCTCCTTGGCCGCCAGGAGGAGCTCCCAACCTGCCGGCAGGATTCCGTGACCCTCTCTGGCATCACCTGCGCCACCGCGCATGCGCGCCATGCGTGCGTGAAGTGCGATGACGTCACGTCGTATCCCACGGCAATAGTAGGCAGCGGTTGCTGGGGACCCCATGTCCTTCCGGAACGCTGGGGAAACCACACCACGGCATCCTCTGAGGGGGCTGCCGGGTCCCTGTGCGGGTGTTTCCGTTGGGGGAGGGGTCCGGCGGGACAGGGGTTTTGAGGGTGGAGCCACTTCATAGACAGGCTAAGTGTGCACCCACCTTCCCCATACAAAAATAGTGCAAGCCAACAGCGCTCATACCATAGAGCTCCAACAGCAGTATATCACGGAGAGACCTCTGATTACTTTGTCTGGCAAGTGAGTTATGGCCTTACCATTTTTACGGCCCCTTGCTATTGACATCAGCTGTCTCTCCTGCAACTCAATGAATACTTACTATGTTCCCTCTATATATATTTTCTTTCACAGATCCCTCTGACAATTTATCCAGCATACCTTAGATGCAATAAGAGGGATCCCTTTACCATATCCTTACAGGTTAGTGCCAGGTGATATATGTATATCCTGCAGCAGCCCAGTCAATCATTCCTTCTTCTCTTCCCTCTGTTTCACTCTTCACTTTCTATTAGTTCTTCAGTCCTTTCCTAATTCCCACACCACACTGCTTTCTTTCACTACACTCTTTACTCATTTTTTACACATATTTAGTGGGAATGCTTTAATAAGCATTCCCAGTATTGTTATTCGTTTTTTATTAGTGGGAATGCTTTAATAAGCATTCCCAGTATTGTTATTCGTTTTTTAGTGGGAATGCTTTAATAAGCATTCCCAGTATTGTTATTCGTTTTTTATTATTCTTCTTATGTCTTAATTTTATTATTCCGTACGTTTTTTGGCTCTGCGTAACTTCGCCATACTTTCAGCGATTGAGACCATTCAACTTTTAAAATGTTCATCTCATTCAGCTAACGATGGGACTTCTTCAAGTTTTTTTGTGCTATTTATACTTTTTAAAATATTAAGCTTTTAGTCGCTTTTTTTTAACATTGAAGTCAATGAGAACATGCTTTTCCCTGCTTCAAAACTCATGCCGTTCAAAATGTATCTCCTCCTTCATACTTTCACCGACAGACACCAAACAAACTTTACCACGGTCACAAAATATTCAGCTATCCGGCTATGACTTTTCAGATTGAAATCTTTTATAGTTTTTGTGAAAAAGCAATTTACGTTTAGTGATTTTTTCAGAAAATTTTATCGATTAAACAGTCTTTCTATGGAGACATGCTAGAGTGAGTCATGTGACCTTTAGAGTGTGAGTTTTGAAAAAAACTCGGATTATCTATAAAAAGGGGGAACAAATTGCTCTCACGCCCACAAGATCTACTTGTCATACACAATTTATATATCAAATGGAAGGTATTTTTGTCTGCTTTCAGGCAATGTGATCAGTTTTGTGATGCGCATTTTACTTTTCGTTGCTGGAGCTTCTAAAGGACAAGAGTTCCAAATTTTTCCCCATAGACCTTCATTATAACGCGCTTTTAAAATTTGTTAGTAAGACACACAAAGATACTCTTTTCTAAATCGCTGACATGGCCACATTTTTAAGTTTATCAACATAAATTTCATATCGATGCGTTCACAAGGGTCTTGTCTTTTATACGGTGAAGTCGCTGTATCGATCGCATGTACGGTTGTGGATTTATTAAGGTTTGTTTGAAGGGTTATTTCACTTATTTTGTGTGTAGATAAAAGCGTTTGTAATGGTAATTCTTTCCCTAAATAGCTTTCTTTACCTCAGTGCAATTATCCCCCTCACACATCTGGGGGGAGGGGAGAAAACCTCTTGAGGGGGGAGGGGCGACCAGGAAGTCAGGACGCTCTGTACTTTGCAGATAGAGAAAGGAGCTGTGTGTTAGTGGGCGTCCTGCTCACCCCCCTCCCCCCTCAAGAGGCTTTCTCCACACCAGGGAAAAAGCCTTGCACTACTGTGTGGAGTTACAGACAGAAGAACAGGAAGTGAGGATTTCTCAGAAGAAATAAGGACATTTAAAAGCAAAATCAAAGGATGAGGTAAGTAAAGGAGGACTGCACAAAGGTAAAGGAAGTTATTTAGGGAAAATGATTTTACCTTTACAACACCTTTAATGATTAAAGAGAGGCTTTATAAGTACTGAAGGAACACTGCTTGTATGTCCTAAAGATAGTATAGCGGTTATGGTGAATGGGATTTGTGCGGGCTTAGCAATTCAGCTATTTAGCATTCCCACGTATTTTCCTCAGGAAATGCATTTTCTAGTTAGTGGGAATGCTTTAATAAGCATTCCCAGTATTGTTATTCGTTTTTTATTAGTGGGAATGCTTTAATAAGCATTCCCAGTATTGTTATTCGTTTTTTATTATTCTTATTAGTGGGAATGCTTTAATAAGCATTCCCAGTATTGTTATTCGTTTTTTATTATTCTTATTATTAGTGGGAATGCTTTAATAAGCATTCCCAGTATTGTTATTCGTTTTTTATTATTCTTATTAATTAGTGGGAATGCTTTAACAAGCATTCCCAGTATTGTTATTCGTTTTTTATTATTCTTATTAATTAGTGGGAATGCTTTAATAAGCATTCCCAGTATTGTTATTTGTTTTTTATTATTCTTATGTCTTAATTTTATTCCGTACGTTTTTTGGCTCTGCGTAACTTCGCCATACTTTCAGCGATTGAGACCATTCAACTTTTAAAATGTTCATCTCATTTAGCTAACGATGGGACTTCTTCAAGTTTTTTTGTGCTATTTATACTTTTTAAAATATTAAGCTTTTAGTTGCTTTTTTTTAACATTGAAGTCAATGAGAACATGCTTTTCCCTGCTTCAAAACTCATGCCGTTCAAAATGTATCTCCTCCTTCATACTTTCACTGACAGACACCAAACAAACTTTACCACGGTCACAAAATATTCAGCTATCCGGCTATGACTTTTCAGATCGAAATCTTTTATAGTTTTTGTGAAAAAGCAATTTACGTTTAGTGATTTTTTCAGAAAATTTTATCGATTAAACAGTCTTCCTATGGACATGGCTCAGAGTGAGTCATGTGACCTCTACAGTGTGAGTTTTGAAAAGAATCGGATTATCTATAAAAAAGGGGGAACAAATTGCTCTCACGCCCACAAGATCTACTTGTCATACACAATTTATATATCAAATGGAAGGTATTTTTGTCTGCTTTCAGGCAATGTGATCAGTTTTGTGATGCGCATTTTACTTTTCGTTGCTGGAGCTTCTAAAGGACAAGAGTTCCACATTTTCCCCATAGACCTTCATTATAACCGACTTTTAAAATTTGTTAGTAAGACACACAACGACACTCTTTTCTAAATCGCTGACATGGCCACATTTTTAAGTTTATCAACATAAAATTTCATATCGATGCGTTCACAAGAGTCTTGTCTTTTATACGGTGAAGTCGCTGTATCGATCGCATGTACGGTTGTGGATTTATTAAGGTTTGTTTAAAGGGTTATTTCACTTATTTTGTGTGTAGATAAAAAGCGTTTGTAATGGTAATTCTTTCCCTAAATAGCTTCCTTTACCTCAGTGCAATTATCCCTCTCACTCACCCGGGGGGAGGGGAGAAAACCTCTTGAGGGGGAGGGGCGACCAGGAAGTCAGGACGCTCTGTACTTTGCAGATAGAGAAAGGAGCTGTGTGTTTGTGGGCGTCCTGCTCACCCCTCAAGAGGCTTTCTCCACACCAGGGAAAAAGCCTTGCATTACTGTGTGGAGTTACAGACAGAAGAACAGGAAGTGAGGGTTTCTCAGAAGAAATAAGGACATTTAAAAGCAAAATCAAAGGATGAGGTAAGTAAAGGAGGACTGCACAAAGGTAAAGGAAGTTATTTAGGGAAAATGATTTTACCTTTACAACACCTTTAATGATTAAAGAGAGGCTTTATAAGTACTGAAGGAACACTGCTTGTATGTCCTAACGATAGTATAGCGGTTATGGTGAATGGGATTTGTGCGGGCTTAGCAATTCAGCTATTCAGCATTCCCACGTATTTTCCTCAGGAAATGCATTTTCTAGTTTTAATTTTAATTTTATCCTTTATTCCGTACGTTTTTTGGCTCTGCGTAACTTCGCCATACTTTCAGCGATTGAGACCATTCAACTTTTAAAATGTTCATCTCATTTAGCTAACGATGGGACTTCTTCAAGTTTTTTTGTGCTATTTATACTTTTTAAAATATTAAGCTTTTAGTCGCTTTTTTTTAACATTGAAGTCAATGAGAACATGCTTTTCCCTGCTTCAAAACTCATGCCGTTCAAAATGTATCTCCTCCTTCATACTTTCACTGACAGACACCAAACAAACTTTACCACGGTCACAAAATATTCAGCTATCCGGCTATGACTTTTCAGATTGAAATCTTTTATAGTTTTTGTGAAAAAGCAATTTACGTTTAGTGATTTTTTCAGAAAATTTTATCGATTAAACAGTCTTTCTATGGACATGGCTCAGAGTGAGTCATGTGACCTCTACAGTGTGAGTTTTGAAAAGAATCGGATTATCTATAAAAAAGGGGGAACAAATTGCTCTCACGCCCACAAGATCTACTTGTCATACACAATTTATATATCAAATGGAAGGTATTTTTGTCTGCGTTCAGGCAATGTGATCAGTTTTGTGATGCGCATTTTACTTTTCGTTGCTGGAGCTTCTAAAGGACAAGAGTTCCACATTTTTCCCCATAGACCTTCATTATAACCGACTTTTAAAATTTGTTAGTAAGACACACAAAGATACTCTTTTCTAAATCGCTGACATGGCCACATTTTTAAGTTTATCAACATAAATTTCATATCGATGCGTTCACAAGAGTCTTGTCTTTTATACGGTGAAGTCGCTGTATCGATCGCATGTACGGTTGTGGATTTATTAAGGTTTGTTTGAAGGGTTATTTCACTTATTTTGTGTGTAGATAAAAAGCGTTTGTAATGGTAATTCTTTCCCTAAATAGCTTCCTTTACCTCAGTGCAATTATCCCCCTCACACACCTGGGGGGAGGGGAGAAAACCTCTTGAGGGGGAGGGGCGACCAGGAAGTCAGGACGCTCTGTACTTTGCAGATAGAGAAAGGAGCTGTGTGTTAGTGGGCGTCCTGCTCACCCCTCAAGAGGCTTTCTCCACACCAGGGAAAAAGCCTTGCATTACTGTGTGGAGTTACAGACAGAAGAACAGGAAGTGAGGGTTTCTCAGAAGAAATAAGGACATTTAAAAGCAAAATCAAAGGATGAGGTAAGTAAAGGAGGACTGCACAAAGGTAAAGGAAGTTATTTAGGGAAAATGATTTTACCTTTACAACACCTTTAATGATTAAAGAGAGGCTTTATAAGTACTGAAGGAACACTGCTTGTATGTCCTAAAGATAGTATAGCGGTTATGGTGAATGGGATTTGTGCGGGCTTAGCAATTCAGCTATTCAGCATTCCCACGTATTTCCCTCAGGAAATGCATTTTCTAGTTCCGTACGTTTTTTGGCTCTGCGTAACTTCGCCATACTTTCAGCGATTGAGACCATTCAACTTTTAAAATGTTCATCTCATTCAGCTAACGATGGGACTTCTTCAAGTTTTTTTGTGCTATTTATACTTTTTAAAATATTAAGCTTTTAGTCGCTTTTTTTAACATTGAAGTCAATGAGAACATGCTTTTTCCTGCTTAAAAACGTACCCGATTCAAAATGTATCTCCTCCTTCATACTTTCACTGACAGACACCAAACAAAGTTTACCACGGTCACAAAATATTCAGCTATCCGGCTATGACTTTTCAGATTGAAATCTTTTATAGTTTTTGTGAAAAAGCAATTTACGTTTAGTGATTTTTTCAGAAAATGTTATCGATTACACTGCGTGTCTATGGACCTGGCTTAGAGTGTGTCATGTGACCTTTAGAGTGAGTTTTTGAAAAGAATCGTATTATCTATAAAAAAAGGGGGAACAAATTGCTCTCACGCCCACAAGATCTACTTGTCATACACAATTTATATATCAAATGGAAGGTATTTTTGTCTGCTTTCAGGCGATGTGATCAGTTTTGTGATGCGCATTTTACTTTTCGTTGCTGGAGCTTCTAAAGGACAAGAGTTCCAAATTTTTCCCCATAGACCTTCATTATAACGCGCTTTTAAAATTTGTTAGTAAGACACACAAAGATACTCTTTTCTAAATCGCTGACATGGCCACATTTTTAAGTTTATCAACATAAATTTCATATCGATGCGTTCACAAGGGTCTTGTCTTTTATACGGTGAAGTCGCTGTATCGATCGCATGTACGGTTGTGGATTTATTAAGGTTTGTTTGAAGGGTTATTTCACTTATTTTCTGTGTAGATAAAAAGCATTTGTAATGGTAATTCGTTCCCTAAATAGCTTCCTTTACCTCAGTGCAATATTCCCCCTCACACACCTGGGGAGGGGAGAAAACCTCTTGAGGGGGGAGGGGCGACCAGGAAGTCAGGACGCTCTGTACTTTGCAGATAGAGAAAGGAGCTGTGTGTTAGTGGGCGTCCTGCTCACCCCCTCCCCCCTCAAGAGGCTTTCTCCACACCAGGGAAAAATCCTTGCACTACTGTGTGGAGTTACAGACAGAAGAACAGGAAGTGAGGATTTCTCAGAAGAAATAAGGACATTTAAAAGCAAAATTAAAGGATGAGGTAAGTAAAGGAGGACTGCACTAAGGTAAAGGAAGTTATTTAGGGAAAATGATTTTACCTTTACAACACCTTTAATGATTAAAGAGAGGCTTTATAAGTACTGAAGGAACACTGCTTGTATGTCCTAAAGATAGTATAGTGGTTATGGTGAATGGGATTTGTGCGGGCTTAGCAATTCAGCTATTCAGCATTCCCACGTATTTTCCTCAGGAAATGCATTTTCTAGTTATGTCTTAATTTTATTCCGTACGTTTTTTTGGCTCTGCGTAACTTCGCCATACTTTCAGCGATTGAGACCATTCAACTTTTAAAATGTTCATCTCATTCAGCTAACGATGGGACTTCTTCAAGTTTTTTTGTGCTATTTATATTTTTTAAAATATTAAGCTTTTAGTCGCTTTTTTTTAACATTGAAGTCAATGAGAACATGCTTATTCCTGCTTAAAAACGTACGTGATTCAAAATGTAACTCCTCCTTCATACTTTCACTGACAGACACCAAACAAACTTTACCACGGTCACAAAATATTCAGCTATCCGGCTATGACTTTTCAGATTGAAATCTTTTATAGTTTTTGTGAAAAAGCAATTTACGTTTAGTGATTTTTTCAGAAAATTTTATCGATTACACTGCGTGTCTATGGAGCTGGCTTAGAGTGTGTCATGTGACCTTTAGAGTGTGAGTTTTGAAAAGAATCGTATTATCTATAAAAAAGGGGGAACAAATTGCTCTCACGCCCACAAGATCTACTTGTTATACACAATTTATATATCAAATGGAAGGTATTTTTGTCTGCTTTCAGGCAATGTGATCAGTTTTGTGATGCGCATTTTACTTTTCGTTGCTGGAGCTTCGAAAGGACAAGAGTTCCAACATTTCTCCCATAGGCCTTCATTATAAACGTCATTTAATTTTTGCCAATAAAATGCACAACGACACTCTTTTCTAAATCGCTGACATGGCCACATTTTTAAGTTTATCAACATAAATTTCATATCAATGCGTTCACAAGAGTCTTGTCTTTTATACGGTGAAGTCGCTGTATCGATCGCATGTACGGTTGTGGATTTATTAAGGTTTGTTTGAAGGGTTATTTCACTTATTTTGTGTGTAGATAAAAAGCGTTTGTAATGGTAATTCTTTCCCTAAATAGCTTTCTTTACCTCAGTGCAATATTCCCCCTCACACACCTGGGGGAGGGGAGAAAACCTCTTGAGGGGCGACCAGGAAGTCAGGACGCTCTGTACTTTGCAGATAGAGAAAGGAGCTGTGTGTTAGTGGGCGTCCTGCTCACCCCCTCCCCCCTCAAGAGGCTTTCTCCACACCAGGGAAAAAGCCTTGCATTACTGTGTGGAGTTACAGACAGAAGAACAGGAAGTGAGGATTTCTCAGAAGAAATAAGGACATTTAAAAGCAAAATCAAAGGATGAGGTAAGTAAAGGAGGACTGCACAAAGGTAAAGTAAGTTATTTAGGGAAAATGATTTTACCTTTACAACACCTTTAATGAGTAAAGAGAGGCTTTAGAAGTACTGAAGGAACACTGCTTGTATGTCCTAAAGATAGTATAGCGGTTATGGTGAATGGGATTTGTGCGGGCTTAGCAATTCAGCTATTCAGCATTCCCACGTATTTCCCTCAGGAAATGCATTTTCTAGTTCCGTACGTTTTTTGGCTCTGCGTAACTTCGCCATACTTTCAGCGATTGAGACCATTCAACTTTTAAAATGTTCATCTCATTCAGCTAACGATGGGACTTCTTCAAGTTTTTTTGTGCTATTTATACTTTTTAAAATATTAAGCTTTTAGTCGCTTTTTTTAACATTGAAGTCAATGAGAACATGCTTATTCCTGCTTAAAAACGTACCCGATTCAAAATGTATCTCCTCCTTCATACTTTCACTGACAGACACCAAACAAAGTTTACCACGGTCACAAAATATTCAGCTATCCGGCTATGACTTTTCAGATTGAAATCTTTTATAGTTTTTGTGAAAAAGCAATTTACGTTTAGTGATTTTTTCAGAAAATGTTATCGATTACACTGCGTGTCTATGGACCTGGCTTAGAGTGTGTCATGTGACCTTTAGAGTGAGTTTTGAAAAGAATCGTATTATCTATAAAAAAGGGGGAACAAATTGCTCTCACGCCCACAAGATCTACTTGTCATACACAATTTATATATCAAATGGAAGGTATTTTTGTCTGCTTTCAGGCGATGTGATCAGTTTTGTGATGCGCATTTTACTTTTCGTTGCTGGAGCTTCTAAAGGACAAGAGTTCCAAATTTTTCCCCATAGACCTTCATTATAACGCGCTTTTAAAATTTGTTAGTAAGACACACAAAGATACTCTTTTCTAAATCGCTGACATGGCCACATTTTTAAGTTTATCAACATAAATTTCATATCGATGCGTTCACAAGGGTCTTGTCTTTTATACGGTGAAGTCGCTGTATCGATCGCATGTACGGTTGTGGATTTATTAAGGTTTGTTTGAAGGGTTATTTCACTTACTTATTTCTGTGTAGATAAAAAGCATTTGTAATGGTAATTCGTTCCCTAAATAGCTTCCTTTACCTCAGTGCAATATTCCCCCTCACACACCTGGGGAGGGGAGAAAACCTCTTGAGGGGGGAGGGGCGACCAGGAAGTCAGGACGCTCTGTACTTTGCAGATAGAGAAAGGAGCTGTGTGTTAGTGGGCGTCCTGCTCACCCCCCTCCCCCCTCAAGAGGCTTTCTCCACACCAGGGAAAAATCCTTGCACTACTGTGTGGAGTTACAGACAGAAGAACAGGAAGTGAGGATTTCTCAGAAGAAATAAGGACATTTAAAAGCAAAATAAAGGATGAGGTAAGTAAAGGAGGACTGCACTAAGGTAAAGGAAGTTATTTAGGGAAAATGATTTTACCTTTACAACACCTTTAATGATTAAAGAGAGGCTTTATAAGTACTGAAGGAACACTGCTTGTATGTCCTAAAGATAGTATAGTGGTTATGGTGAATGGGATTTGTGCGGGCTTAGCAATTCAGCTATTCAGCATTCCCACGTATTTTCCTCAGGAAATGCATTTTCTAGTTATGTCTTAATTTTATTCCGTACGTTTTTTGGCTCTGCGTAACTTCGCCATACTTTCAGCGATTGAGACCATTCAACTTTTAAAATGTTCATCTCATTCAGCTAACGATGGGACTTCTTCAAGTTTTTTGTGCTATTTATATTTTTTAAAATATTAAGCTTTTAGTCGCTTTTTTTTAACATTGAAGTCAATGAGAACATGCTTATTCCTGCTTAAAAACGTACGTGATTCAAAATGTAACTCCTCCTTCATACTTTCACTGACAGACACCAAACAAACTTTACCACGGTCACAAAATATTCAGCTATCCGGCTATGACTTTTCAGATTGAAATCTTTTATAGTTTTTGTGAAAAAGCAATTTACGTTTAGTGATTTTTTCAGAAAATTTTATCGATTACACTGCGTGTCTATGGAGCTGGCTTAGAGTGTGTCATGTGACCTTTAGAGTGTGAGTTTTGAAAAGAATCGTATTATCTATAAAAAAGGGGGAACAAATTGCTCTCACGCCCACAAGATCTACTTGTTATACACAATTTATATATCAAATGGAAGGTATTTTTGTCTGCTTTCAGGCAATGTGATCAGTTTTGTGATGCGCATTTTACTTTTCATTGCTGGAGCTTCGAAAGGACAAGAGTTCCAACATTTCTCCCATAGGCCTTCATTATAAACGTCATTTAATTTTTGCCAATAAAATGCACAACGACACTCTTTTCTAAATCGCTGACATGGCCACATTTTTAAGTTTATCAACATAAATTTCATATCAATGCGTTCACAAGAGTCTTGTCTTTTATACGGTGAAGTCGCTGTATCGATCGCATGTACGGTTGTGGATTTATTAAGGTTTGTTTGAAGGGTTATTTCACTTATTTTGTGTGTAGATAAAAAGCGTTTGTAATGGTAATTCTTTCCCTAAATAGCTTTCTTTACCTCAGTGCAATATTCCCCCTCACATACCTGGGGGAGGGGAGAAAACCTCTTGAGGGGCGACCAGGAAGTCAGGACGCTCTGTACTTTGCAGATAGAGAAAGGAGCTGTGTGTTAGTGGGCGTCCTGCTCACCCCCTCCCCCCTCAAGAGGCTTTCTCCACACCAGGGAAAAAGCCTTGCATTACTGTGTGGAGTTACAGACAGAAGAACAGGAAGTGAGGATTTCTCAGAAGAAATAAGGACATTTAAAAGCAAAATCAAAGGATGAGGTAAGTAAAGGAGGACTGCACAAAGGTAAAGTAAGTTATTTAGGGAAAATGATTTTACCTTTACAACACCTTTAATGAGTAAAGAGAGGCTTTAGAAGTACTGAAGGAACACTGCTTGTATGTCCTAAAGATAGTATAGCGGTTATGGTGAATGGGATTTGTGCGGGCTTAGCAATTCAGCTATTCAGCATTCCCACGTATTTTCCTCAGGAAATGCATTTTCTAGTTAGTGGGAATGCTTTAATAAGCATTCCCTGTATTGTTATTCGTTTTTTATTATTAGTGGGAATGCTTTAATAAGCATTCCCAGTATTGTTATTCGTTTTTTATTATTCTTATTAGTGGGAATGCTTTAATAAGCATTCCCAGTATTGTTATTCGTTTTTTATTATTAGTGGGAATGCTTTAATAAGCATTCCTAGTATTGTTATTCGTTTTTTATTATTCTTATTAATTTTATCCTTTATTCCGTACGTTTTTTGGCTCTGCGTAACTTCGCCATACTTTCAGCGATTGAGACCATTCAACTTTTAAAATGTTCATCTCATTTAGCTAACGATGGGACTTCTTCAAGTTTTTTTGTGCTATTTATACTTTTTAAAATATTAAGCTTTTAGTCGCTTTTTTTTAACATTGAAGTCAATGAGAACATGCCTTTTCCCTGCTTCAAAACTCATGCCGTTCAAAATGTATCTCCTCCTTCATACTTTCACTGACAGACACCCAAACAAACTTTACCACGGTCACAAAATATTCAGCTATCCGGCTATGACTTTTCAGATCGAAATCTTTTATAGTTTTTGTGAAAAAGCAATTTACGTTTAGTGATTTTTTCAGAAAATTTTATCGATTAAACAGTCTTTCTATGGACCTGGCTCAGAGTGAGTCATGTGACCTCTACAGTGTGAGTTTTGAAAAGAATCGGATTATCTATAAAAAGGGGGAACAAATTGCTCTCACGCCCACAAGATCTACTCGTCATACACAATTTATATATCAAATGGAAGGTATTTTTGTCTGCTTTCAGGCAATGTGATCAGTTTTGTGATGCGCATTTTACTTTTCGTTGCTGGAGCTTCTAAAGGACAAGAGTTCCAATATTTCTTCCCATAGACCTTCATTATAACCGACTTTTAAAATTTGTTAGTAAGACACACAAAGATACTCTTTTCTAAATCGCTGACATGGCCACATTTTTAAGTTTATCAACATAAATTTCATATCGATGCGTTCACAAGAGTCTTGTCTTTTATACGGTGAAGTCGCTGTATCGATCGCATGTACGGGTTGTGGATTTATTAAGGTTTGTTTGAAGGTTATTTCACTTATTTTGTGTGTAGATAAAAAGCGTTTGTAATGGTAATTCTTTCCCTAAATAGCTTCCTTTACCTCAGTGCAATTATCCCTCTCACACACCTGGGGGGAGGGAGAAAACCTCTTGAGGGGGAGGGGCGACCAGGAAGTCAGGACGCTCTGTACTTTGCAGATAGAGAAAGGAGCTGTGTGTTAGTGGGCGTCCTGCTCACCCCTCAAGAGGCTTTCTCCACACCAGGGAAAAAGCCTTGCATTACTGTGTGGAGTTACAGACAGAAGAACAGGAAGTGAGGGTTTCTCAGAAGAAATAAGGACATTTAAAAGCAAAATCAAAGGATGAGGTAAGTAAAGGAGGACTGCACAAAGGTAAAGGAAGTTATTTAGGGAAAATGATTTTACCTTTACAACACCTTTAATGATTAAAGAGAGGCTTTATAAGTACTGAAGGAACACTGCTTGTATGTCCTAAAGATAGTATAGCGGTTATGGTGAATGGGATTTGTGCGGGCTTAGCAATTCAGCTATTCAGCATTCCCACGTATTTTCCTCTGGAAATGCATTTTCTAGTTCTTAATTTTAATTTTATCCTTTATTCCGTACGTTTTTTGGCTCTGCGTAACTTCGCCATACTTTCAGCGATTGAGACCATTCAACTTTTAAAATGTTCATCTCATTCAGCTAACGATGGGACTTCTTCAGTTTTTTTTGTGCTATTTATACTTTTTTAAAATATTAAGCTTTTAGTCGCTTTTTTTTAACATTGAAGTCAATGAGAACATGCTTTTCCCTGCTTCAAAAACTCATGCCGTTCAAAATGTATCTCCTCCTTCATACTTTCACTGACAGACACCAAACAAACTTTACCACGGTCACAAAAATATTCAGCTATCCGCTATGACTTTTCAGATCAAAATCTTTTATAGTTTTTTGTGAAAAAGCAATTTACGTTTAGTGATTATTTCAGAAAATGTTATCGATTAAACAGTCTTTCTATGGACATGGCTCAGAGTGAGTCATGTGACCTTTACAGTGTGAGTTTTGAAAAGAATCGTATTATCTATAAAAAAGGGGGAACAAATTGCTCTCAAACGCCCACCACAAGATCTACTTGTCATACACAATTTATATATCAAATGGAAGGTATTTTTGTCTGCTTTCAGGCAATGTGATCAGGTTTTGTGATGCGCATTTTACTTTTCGTTGCTGGAGCTTCTAAAGGACAAGAGTTCCAAATTTTTCCCCATAGACCTTCATTATAACGCACTTTAAAATTTGTTAGTAAGACACACAAAGATACTCTTTTCTAAATCGCTGACATGGCCACATTTTTAAGTTTATCAACATAAATTTCATATCGATGCGTTCACAAGGGTCTTGTCTTTTATACGGTGAAGTCGCTGTATCGATCGCATGTACGGTTGTGGATTTATTAAGGTTTGTTTGAAGGGTTAGGTAACTCATTTGGTCTGTGAATACAGGTGTTTGTCATGGTAATTCTTTCCCTAAATAGCTTCCTTCACCTCAGTGCAATTACCCCCTCACACACCTGGGGGAGGGGAGAAAACGTCTTGAGGGGGGGGGAAAAACGTCTTGAGGGGGAGGGAAGAAAACCTCTTGAGGGGGAGGGGCGACCAGGACACTCTCTACTTGCAGATAAGAGAAAGAAGCTGTGTGTTAGTGGGCGTCCTGCTCACCCCCTCCCCCCTCAAGAGGCTTTCTCCACACCACCTCTCCTGTCACTGGGCAGTCATATAAGGTCAGGTCTGGACTCGCCTTTGGATTCTCCTCACCTTCCTTCTGGATCTATTAAACTTCTCTCAGTCCAATTCTATTCTACCTCAGTAACTACTTTAAAGGGCTAAAAAAGTAAAAAAAAAAAAAAAAATATGAAACACATAATCAGTGGGAAGAATGTTCCTTACATTGGTGGTCAGTGAGAAGAATTTCCCTTACATTGGTGGTCAGTGGGAAGAATGTTCCTTACATTGGTGGTCAGTGGGAAGAATCTCCCTTTACATGGTGGTCAGTGAGAAGAATCTCCCTTACATTGGTGGTCAGTGGGACGAATGCTCCTAACATTGGTGGTCAGTGGGACGGATGTTCCTTACATTGGTGGTCAGTGGGAAGAATGTCCCTTACATTGGTGGTCAGTGGGAAGAATGTCCCTTACATTGGTGGTCCATGGGAGAAAATGTCCCTTACATTGGTGGTCAGTGGGAAGAATGTCCCTTACATTGGTGTCAGTGGGAAGAATGTCCCTTACATTGGTGGTCAGTGGGAAGAATGTCCCTTACATTGGTGGTCAGTGGAAGAATGTCCCTTACATTGGTGGGTCCTGGGAAGAATGTCCCTTACATTGGTGGTCATGGGAAGAATGTCCCTTTACATTGGTGATCAGTGGGAAGAATGTCCCCTTACATTGGTGATCAGTGAGAAGAATGTCCCTTACATTAGTGAGTAGTGGGAAGAATGTCCCTTACATTTGGTGGTCAGTGGGAAAGGATCTCCCTTACATTGGTGTCAGTGAGAAGAATCTCCCTTACATTGGTGGTCAGTGGGACGAATGCTCCTAACATTGGTGGTCAGTGGGACGGATGTTCCTTACATTGTTGATCAGTGGGAAGAATGTCCCTTACATTGGTGATCAGTGAGAAGAATGTCCTTACATAATGGGGTCAGTGAGAAGAATGTCCCTTACAATGTGGTCAGTGAGAAGAATGTCCCTTGCATTGTGATCAGTGAGAAGAATGTCCCTTACATTGGTGGTCAGTGGAAGAACGTCCCTTACATTGGGATCATGGGAAGAATGTCCCTTACATATGGGTTCAGTGAGGAGAAGAATGTCCCTTACATTGGTTGTCAGTGAAAAGAATGTCCTTTACATTGGGGATCAGTGAGAATGAAATGTTTCCTTACATTGGTGGTCAGTGGGAATAATGTCCTTACATTGGTGGTCAGTGGGAATAATGTGCTTACATTTGGTGTCAGTGGGAAGAATGTTCCTTTATATTGGAATTCAGTGGGAAGAAAGTCCCTTACATTGGTGGTCATGGGGAAGAATGTTCCTTATATTGGGAATTCAGTGGAAAATGTCCCTTACATTGGGGTCAGTGGAAGAATGTCCCTTACATTGGTGGTCAGTGGGAAGAATGTCCCTACATTGGTGGTCAGTGGGAAGAAATTCCCTTACTGTGGTCCAGTGGGAGAATGTCCCTTACATTGGTGGTCAGTGGGAAGAATGTCCCTTACATTGGTCAGTGGGAAGAATGTTCCTTACATTGGGGGTCAGTGGAAGAATGCCCTTACATTGGTCTTAAACTCGATAGGGTCTCATATCTATACAGTGTGGGGGCGGTCCCCCACCACCCACAAAATAAACA
>JAJQKJ010002413.1:0-64057 GCA_029574335.1 Rana kukunoris | reverse complement strand
GGGCAGGGGATTGCTGTGTTATTTTTTCTTGGGAAGGGGGGGGGGGGCGTGAGGGGGAGGGGGGGGGTTTATTGAGGAATTGGTGGGGGGGGGGTGGTCATTACGATGTAGTTGTTTTTGGAGTGGTAAATAAATGGGAATGATTGGATGGGGTAGTGTGGACGATGCCAAAGAAGATGGGATGGGTTGGAAAATGTGCCCAATGGACATGGGGACGACACCCCAACAGAAGGTTTTGGCTATGGTGGCCTGGGGCTGTTATTAGAGAGGCTGTCTGAGGACCCTGATTTTTTGGAGGAATTTTAAGTGGCGTTTCGAAGAAATCTGGAATACAGCGAATGGGTGCGAAATGTCTCAGAAGTTCAATGGTCACTGAAGATTTCGAGTTTCTAGCCAATCAGGAATGGGAGCTGGAGATTGCCTTAAGACAGCTGCTAGACTCTACTCAGCAGCAGGTAATGGGCTCCCTTTGCCTGTGACTATCAGGAAATACTAGATGACAGTTCTGAAATCCTGGCTGAAGAGTCAGCAATGTGGCAGAGTAACAGTGTGCTTTGCCCACCGCAGCTATGGACACAGAGGTCTTATGGGAGATGCAGCAAGTGCTGACTGACCTTGACAATCCTGTTTCTGCACAGAGGATGATCTTGGATGGAGTAATGCATCTGTCCAGAAGCCAGATAAAGGGAAGGGAGATGGAGAAGTTGGCTCATCTTCCCATTTATGGTTCAAGGGCTTGGGAGAAGAGGAAACTGTCCTCGTTCCCCAGCCACAGTGTAGCTGGTCAGCTAGAACCTGTCCTAGGTAGCTAATATAACTTACATGTATATACAGCTAAACCTGCTAAGAACCTAATGTAGAGCACATTTTTATATGTGAGAGACAAAGGCAGAGTTATTTACTGTGATTTTGTGTTTGGATGTTATATAACAGTTGTATGTTGTGTTCACAGAAGCAAAAGAAAAAAATGCCTTTAAGAGTCATTTGTTTGTATGGGGCAGGAGGTAAGCAAAGTTATTCACAGTTTAATTCATACCAGCAAGCATAGAGTTAAGCTTTTGTGACTCATCAGAAGCCTTGGCCCAATCACAGCTAATCTCACAATGAGCAGAGTCTTGACCAGTCACAGACAGCTTTGCATCCACTGTCTAGGAAGTTTCTAGCACATGCTCTGCAAATTATTCATTCCACACAGAGACAGAGCCACATGCAGACAGCAAAGCAAGCAGACATACAGAGCAGTTCTTATGGAAGCCAGGGGGCAAATTTGGTACGTTACACAGTTACTGTAGATATATGTTCTTATTGTAAATAGTGTGATTAGAACTGTATACTGATTTAGCTGTGTGTTCACTTGCAGTTCCACCAAACCCGAACCATATCAACCCGAACAATATCAAACCCAAACCTTCAAACCCGAACCATATCAAACCAAACTAAGCTAACCCTGCAAAAGCAACCTGCAAACCAAGTTGCAAACAGAGTTATACCCTTCAGAGAAATCAGAGAATGCTTTGATAACTTACAGAAAGAGAGAGAGTATAAATACTGAAGAAAAAAATATATCCACCATCTCATGTTAAATGACAAGATTGAATATTTCAACCACCATTTTCTGTTATACTTATTCATCATGTGTTTTGTACATGGACTGTCTGCTGCAAAGCAGCAGTATCTTATAGGAAGAAAAGTGAAGTTAATTAAGCATTTGGTGTGCTCTTTAAACCTACTGCTTCCATAGAATGGCAATAGAGGAATTTCAGAGTAATAGACAGTCTTGTTGGATTGAAAAGTCAGAGATATCACAAGTCTTCTAATGCCACAGCGCATGAGGCACTTCATAGTGCTGCGCCTGCCACACACAGATCAAAGAAAGTACGGGAGCTTAATAGACTTTTCATTGAAGGATGTAACATTCACTGAAATTTAAGCAGAAGTGCTAACAACAGGGAAGATAGATCACTGCTAGCCTCTGCCTAGCACCAGTAACATCTTCTTCATTCTACATACAGTAGATGGTGAACCTCTATCCCCAGACACCAGTTCTCCACTGACAGCAACCCAGCAGAAGGGCTGGCAACAGGGCAGAGTCTGCTGGCCTCTGCCCTCAATTAACTTCAAAGTCAACCTGTTTGGGGTCTCCTGTGTTAGTCGTCTGCTAAAAGGGGAGATGTGTGACAGTTGTCATTTTGGGCAGGGGGCTTGTGGAACCCAGCTTACATTGGAGAGTATGGGAATCTCCTTGTCCAGCTCCCTGAGCCCCTCCTATGTGTAAGTCACCCTGTGTCTATTAACCTCCCTGGCGGTATGATTCTTTCAGATTTTAGGTGCTGAAAGCGGTACCATTATTTGCAAGGAAATTTGGCGTTTTATACTGTAGGCTTGTAATTCTTAGGAATAACTCACTGAAATCTATCCAAACAAGAGTCGAATAGGCATCCGGGTATGATTTTTTTTTTTTTATTAAAAATTATAATTAATAAATAATTATAAAAAATTATAACAAATAATAATATAATTATAGTAAAAATAGTAAAAATAGTAAAAAAATAGTAAAAATTATTCAATAATGTAATCAAATCAAAATCACTGAAATTTGCTCAGTTGCAGAATTTTTGCTGTCATATTTTTTTTTTTTATGACGAATTTCCCATAAATCGCTATCGCTAAATTCTGCAAGTGATTCTGATTTATTATCGCTGTTTTTTAGCTGCTCTAAAACAATTTTTGCCATAAAGGGACACTTTTGGTTGCTATGGGCAATCTACAGTTTGCAGGGAGAAAGAACAGTTTTTATTATATAAAAGAACTAGGGACATGGGGGGTGTGTATTTTTTACATACAGTACTGTAATCTATAAGATTACAGTGTACTGTATGTATAGTGTTTGTTTACATTTTTGAATTTGGCGCCGTTCCCCCCCCTACGTCGCGACGCTCGCAGGGAAGGGAATCGGAGATACACACAGCATCAGGCGGACATCCGGCGATTCATCGCTGGATCGCAGAGAAAAGGTAAGTAAACTCTTTTCTGCATCCAGCGAGGCAAGTCCGTGTGTGGCACGGGGTTACCGATCGTAGCTTAAAAATCTCACCCCGTGCCACACACGGGAAGACCGCCAGGGAGGTTAAGGGTACAGGGTAACTGAGAAGCCCAGTCTGATCTGTACTAATCAGACTCACCTTACAACCACACTGGAATATTGTATATTGTGTGTATATTATGGGACTGGTGAGCTGCTGCTCTGGGAATTTATGCTCCTAGAGAATAAAAATGAGCCTTTTAGGAACTGACTATACAGCCATCTAGTAGCCTTTTTGCTGCCTGCAGGTGGAACTATGACTATACTCATGTGCACCAACAGTACAACTGGGCCCCAGCACTAGCTGGCTGTAAAGTTAGGACTAAAGACTAATATTCTCAAAGATATATGCCTGCTTAATCATTAAATTCTTAAACATGAGTTAGACCCTCTGCCAGGTATTTGAAACAAATGCAAACTGAAGAATCACAATCATAAATTGTACCTTAAAGTGCATATTCAAAGTACAGTATCAGGTCTATTTATGGATATCTTTTGATCATGCTACAAATTAAAGTTTCACATCATCTGGTACTCCTATGGCAACAGTTTAATAATAATTAGCTTACAATGAATATGATTTTCAAGAATGATTTATTTTTTGTTCTTTTTGTTTTTTATAAACGTTCTATTAAATGTAATTTATTGAGTCTGTGCTGGATCTTTACTGTTGTCCGCTACTATGGGGTTCTCCTGGGTGAATAAATGCCCATTTTGGTATTGTAAGAACACTGGGGCAAAACTTGTTTCCTTAAACATTAGCGTATCATGATGTCATTGGTGCCATCACACATGCTTTATTACGCACATGTGTGTGTCATCATGCATGCATGTCACCATGTCATTGGCAGGCTAAGCCCTTTCTGGAGACATTTACCCATGGACTCTGACATAGGTAGGTTCTGCCTCTTAAGCAGCCGGTGGGACCCAGCAAATCCACACATGTGTTATTGGCTATTTGCCTATCTTTTCAAAGTTACATTCTGCTTTTAACATGACATGACAACAATATATAGGTTAGGCAGTCACTATGCTGTACGGCAGTGGTCATCAACCCTGTTCTCAGGGCCCACTAACAGGCCAGGTTTGGAAGATAACTGAAATACATCACAGGTGATATCATTTGCTGCTCAGTGATTGCAGTATTCTAGTCTGTATCTCCCCAAGGTAAAACATAAAACCTGGCCTGTTAGTGGGCCCTGAGGACAGGGTTGATGACCACTGCTGTACGGGACATTTATTGATATCCTGCATGACAACAGCTTATGATAAGCAGCCACTACACCGAACAGAACACTTGGGAGCGTGTATGAATGTCGTTGCAGACTACAGAATATACTAACTTGCAGTAAAGTGGTCAGATGTATAGCTATTGCATATAGTGTGAATCCATAGATCTACTTTTTATGTAGACTTGAAATTCACACTGCATATATGCAAGACACTTGAATAGAGTATATAAAACTATAACTTCAATCCCAAGTTGTTCAAAATCTGTGTGAAACAAGGTGTGTGCATTTACTGAGGCATTGTGACATCAGTTATCATTGGCTGTGACATCCTGCACCCATCAATAACCAATAGATAGATTCATGCATTGCAGGAATCTATTTATTGTCGCTGCTGCGCCCCCCCCCTATTTAGGTGTCCGGCCCCTTGTCAGGCGCTGGGCATCTGAATTACAGCGGCAGGGTAGTTTTTGGAAGTGCCTGATTAGAGCTGTGGGCTTTAATAGGCATCCTGATTAGAGCCATGAGCTCTAATAGGCGTCCTGATTAGAGCCGTGGGCTCTAATAGGCTTCCAAGTTGGTAAACAGTGGGCCCAATGCTCTGCATTTACTGTTTACACAGTGTTGTGTTAGGGAAGCAAATAAATCACTTCCCTAACACCTAACCACCTCTCAGCCAATCAGGCGAACCATGTCTGGTTACATATCACCTGATTGGCTGAAGCAAAAAGCACTGTGATTGGACGCCTATTATGTGTCCAACCATACCAGAAGAGGACCAGAGAAGACATCAAGGACACAGAGGAAGCATAGAGGACAACACCGTGACCCGACACAGGTAAGTGCACACTGGCAGCATTTGATGGGTCACACTGGCGGCAATTGATGGCGCACAATGGCGGCAATTAATGCGGCACACTGGTGGCAATTGTTGGGGCACACTGGCGGCAATTGATGGGGCAAACTGGCAGCAATTGATGGGCACACTGGTGGCAATTGATGAGGAAAACTGGCGACAATTGATGGTGCAAACTGGCGAAAAATTGATTGGACAAACTGGTGGTAATTGATGGGGGTAATGGGGCACGCTGGCAGCAAATGATGGTTACAGTAGCTGTGTTATATGGCACAGTGGCTGCGCTTAATGGTACAGTGGCTGTGTTTGATTGCCACAGTGGCTGCACTTGATGACACAGTGACAGCGTTTAATGGGCACAGTGGTGGCAATTTTTGGGTACAGTGGCTGCATTTTATGGGCACAGTGGCTGCGTTTTATGGGCACAGTGGCTGCAATTGATGTTTTTTCCCAGTTTGTTTGCCCCCCCAAAAAAGTTTGAGCACCAGCCATCACTGTCAGTTATATGCATCCTAAGTTATTTCAAACACACTCCTCTGCCACCATTCCATGCAATGCATTCAGACTGTAAGATATTGTCAATGTAGATATAGAAAGACATATAACTCTAATCTAGGTAACTATTCCATACATGAAAGCAAAGGATGCATTGATTTTAAGACATTTTTAGAAGTAAAATGTCTATCGTATCTATTTGAACCTTACCCTTAACATAAAGTTCGGTTGTAGACCTCTCTTCACCAACTACACACGCGTATTCAGCATCATCTGCCAGGCTAGATTTGTTGATTGTGAGCACTCTTTTGAGACCAACATTCTCAAATACATATCTATAAATATAAAAGAAATGCATGGTCCCATTTTAAGTTGAAAAGTCTTCTTTTTTTTTTATAATTCTTTATTTTATAACATTTTCCACTCTTATTTCCTCTTTATACAAACAAAAAAGTAAATGACTACATTTTGACACTTTTCTTTAACCATTTTCTTATTGGTCATTATGCTTCTCAACATGGCTCACAGGTTTTGCCATCATATCTACTGTATATAGCAATGGCATCATACACTTCCTATTCCCCATATCTACCCTTCCTTCTAAGTCGCTATCCCCCCCCCCCCCGTTTCCCCCCCAAAAAAAAAAAAAAAAAAAAAAAAACCTCCTCTAATCCTCCTCCTTCTTCAAAGGTCTCGCTCTCTGAATCTTATATAGGGGGTCCACACTTGGCTGTACTTCCCCTCTTGTTCTCTTATTCCCATCGTCAGGTTCTCCATCTGCTGAATTTCTGTTACTCTGCCCAGCCATTGCTGTCTGGTCGGCGCAAGCGTACTTTTCCACAAAATTGGAATGCATGCCCTTGCCGCTGTCAGCAAATGTCTAAGCAGAGAATTTTTAAATTTTTCCATGGAGATTGGGAGGTCCAAAAGTAGATAGGTAGCTGGATTATCTCCCAGATCTGTCTCTGTGATTTTTTTTACCGTTTCGGTGACCATTTTCCAAAAATCTCTCAGCTTTGGACACTCCCAAAATACATGCAACATGGTACCCTCTCCTTCTCCACACCGCCAGCACCGGTCTGATAACTCGGGAAATATCCTTTTTAATGCAACAGGGGTTTTATACCATCTAGTCAGGATCTTATAAGCACCCTCTTGATATCTAGTAGCAAGAGAAGCTTTGTGTGTAAAATTAACGATTTTTTTTCTCTGCGTCTCTGAGAATTTAGTCCCCATTTCTTTTTCCCAGGCTAGAATGAATGGTAATTCTTTTGGGGCTATTGATTCTTCTAAGAGAGTATACATTGAAGACAGACCATGTCTCAGTGAGTCACCCTTCAGACATAGTTCCTCGTATTTTGAAAGGTCTCTAGTTGCTTTGCCAAGTGGATTCATTGCTCTAATAGCAGCTTTTAATTGGTTTGATCTCATTAAGTCTATTTTCTCTTCCCTTTCTCCCCCACTGCTCCTTTGATTCCCATCTTCAAAGTGTATTAGCCTACTCATTCCGCGCGTCTAAGATTATTAAAGTGTAGGTCTGTGAGGCCTAATTGGAATCTAGGGTTTCCCAGCACCGGGATTAATGGACTTGGATGTTCTGAGATTTTCGTTTTCTTAAATATTTTTTTTTATAATTTGTAGTGTGGCTCCTATAGTGGGGTGTTTTTTCACTTCTTGTGGTATATCTGCCTCTTGAATCCATGCCATTCTCTAAAGGAATGTTCGTGATTTTTTTGCTCCATGTGTATCCATGGTTTTACCTTCTGTTGGGTACACCACTCTACCACCCTTGCCATATGGGACGCATCATGATATCCCATTGGGTCTGGAAGTCCCACCCCTCCTCTTTCCTTTGGCAACGTCAGAATCTCTCGCCGTATTCTAGGTGCTTTCCCTGCCCAGATAAACTTAGCGAATCTAGTTCTTAACTCTCTCAGGGATCCTAAGGGGATCTTTACAGGTAGGGTCTGAAATATGTATAGTAATCTTGGCATCACATTCATTTTTATAATGTTAATTCTTCCGAACCATGTAAAGATTTCCTTATCCCATCGTTGGAAGTCTGCTTTAATCTGCCTTACCAGGGGTACGAAGTTTAGCTCATAGATCCTTTTTAGATTTTTCGGTATCTTTGTTCCCAGGTAAAGTATATGGGAATCTGTCCATCTCAAGGGGAAATTTGCCGCTAATTGCTGCTGCTTCTGTCTATTCACTTCTATTCCCATTGCTTCCGATTTACTATAGTTCACCTTAAAATTAGAAAGTTCTCCATATTCCTTTATCTCCTTCAATAGGGATGGTAGGGATAATTCTGGAGTCGTTAGCGAGAATAGCAGGTCATCTGCAAATGCTGCGACTTTATACTCTGCTCCTTTAACCAAGAGTCCTCTTATATCTCTATTTGCCCGAATAGTTCTCAAAAAAGGTTCTAAGATGAGGACAAAGATAATAGGGGAGAGTGGGCATCCTTGTCTTGTTCCATTTCTTATTATGAAGGGATCAGACATTACATCGTTCACCTTTACCCTTGCTGTCGGACATGAGTAGAGGCCTGCAATCCAATTTTGCATTCTTCTACCCAGCCCAATATATTGTAATGTAGCTTTTAAGAAACCCCAATCTACCCTATCAAAAGCTTTTTCAGCATCAGTTGATATTAATACTAAAGGGTTGTGGTAGAATTGGGACATGTAGATGGTGCTTAACACTCGTTGTGTGTTTTCCCTCCCTTCTCTTCCGGGGGTAAAGCCGACTTGGTCCGGGTGTATAAGGGGGGGTAGATGAATTACCAATCTATTGGCAATTATTTTTGAGAAGATCTTTAAGTCTATGTTCAATAAGGATATTGGACGATAACTGGGGCATAGTGTCGGGTCCTTCCCCTCCTTAGGGATTACAGCTATGTGTGCTCCAAGTGTTTCTTCCCGCATCGGCCGCCTTCTTTAAGTGAATTAAAGGCCCCAAGAATTTAGGTGCCAGTTTCTCATAAAAAGTTTTGTAGTATGTTAATGTATATCCATCTGGGCCAGGGGCTTTACCTGATTTCATTTCTTTGATTGCTGCTAGAAGTTCATCTGGAGTTATCGCCCCCTCCATACTAGCTATAGTTTCTTCTGGAATTCTGGGCATGCCTGATTCGTTTAAATACTCCTTTACTCTATTCTCTCTGAGCTGATTCTTCACTGCTGAAGATTTGTTCTCCAGTTGGTACAATTTGCCGTAATATTCTCTAAAGGCTTTTGCGATTAATTGCGATGAGTTAACCAATTTATCTCCTTGTATTTTTATTTTTTCGATATGGTTTTTAGATCTTGTTTCTCTCAATGCCTTCGCCAGCATCCTGCTTGGTTTATTCCCAAATTCATAATATGCCCTTCGGCATCTACTTAATTTAGCCTTAGCTTTATCCATAAGTATCAGATTTAGTTTATCTCGAAGGATCGTTAGTCTCTCTTCGGTGTTTATTTTTTGCGATCTCTTATGTTCATTTTCTAATATTCGGATCTCCCCAAGCAGGCGATCCAACTCAGCATTGAGAGTTCTCTTTCTATGAGCTCCTAGTGAGATGAGGATTCCTCTCAGATAACATTTATGGGCCTCCCAGTTACATAATGGTGATGTATCTTCGTCTTTATTTAATGTAAAAAACATTTCTATTTCTTGCTTTATCTTATCCTCATACTCTGGCTCTTTAATTAATGTTTCATTGATCCTCCAGTTCCATTCCCTCGGGCCTGCTGTCCCCCATTCAATAACACCACTAACTGGGGCATGGTCTGATAATGAGAATGAGCCCATTGAGGTTTCTCTTAAATTCAGCAATATACTTTGGTCCACAAATATGTAGTCGATCCTCGTGTATGTTTTATATTTTGGTGAGTAAAAACTGTAGTCTCTCTCATGTGTATGTAACGTCCTCCATATGTCTATTAGCTGTAAGTTTTGTAGTATTTCCCTTGCTTTTCTTAGTTTTATGTTGGATATATTATAGGATCCCTTGGAAGAATCAAGACTAGGATCTAGTACCATATTCATATCTCCCCCCAAAATCAAGACCCCCTCTCTCCCCCGGGTCACCGTCTCCGCAAATTTTTCCAGAGCTGAGACCGGGTCTTCATTCGGGAGGTAGAGGTTTACTAAGGTAACCTTTTGCTCGTTTAATGTCCCCTTTACCATAAGAAATCTTCCTTCCTCGTCGGTTTCTACTTTTGATTCCTTCCATGTTACATTTTTGGCTAGCAGGATTGCCACTCCATTAGCCTTTGAGGTCTGAGATGCCCCCATATATACTACTGGGAATTTTTGGCTCTTCATCTTTGGGATCTTGTCTTTCCTAAAATGTGTTTCTTGCAAAAACACTATTTGTGATTTTAGTCTCCCTAATTCCATTATTATTTTTGATCTTTTTTTCTGGGATATTTAACCCTTTTACATTATAAGTGGTAATGTTTAATCTATCCATCCTGCCTCTTCCTCTTCACTCCCCTCTTGTTCTCTCCTATAGCTTCCGGTATACGTGCTGGTCTCAGGAGAACCGGAGGCGGGAATGAGACGGATTTAAAGAGTGCCCTACAAAATAAAGGCAAAAAGGTGTACGAGGAGGAAAGAGAGGAAGAAAAAAAAAAAAAAAAAAAAAAAAAAAAAGCCCACCCCCCCTGTAGCTCGGATTCAGGTCCTCCGTTCAAGTATCCGAGTATTCTTGGCTCCCACCTCCGTGGTGGCCCAGCTCCTAGGGCCTTTCCAACGGTTGGTGTGAGAAAAAAGAAAAAAAAGAACCCCCACCACCTGAGCGTCTCCGACTTTCCTCCACCAGGAGGAGAGGCGCTCTATGGGGGAAACGTATAAAAGCATTGCGGAGAGTCACGTCTTGGCCTGGGAGTGCCCCTTTGATTATTTGATTATCCTATCCCCCTCCTCAGGGTCACCCTCCCCCTACTTCCCTCCCCCATCTTAAGAACAAAACTAATCCCCAGAGAACAATAAGTATTACAAAGTTGTAATATGGCACTGATCATGTGTGTAGTCGTAAAATCATATAGTCACATCTTTCATGTACATTAAACAACACAAATAAACCAATTGATAAACCCTTCACCACAGTTGTCCCATAGACAAGTCTTCTTGACACACAGGGTGTTTTACTTTTACTTTCTCACCAAAACTGTAACTTTTTATTCAGATACTTTCCATGTTCTGGCTTACTCAACTTGGACTTTCTGATGGCAGAGCTACTTGTGAATTTAAAGGTACTCGAAGTGCTGAGACTAAATAGATAAGTGTTTTTATTGTCAATGTCAAGAATACTTATATTTTGGGAAAGTCCTAAAAAAGAGCTGTACATTTTGCGTTTTTTACTGTGCGTTTCCAGCATTTGCCCCTCGTTTTTTCACATGGCAAAATGTGTGTTTTCTTCTGTGTTTAGTGTGCCGTTAACAATTAATGGCACTAAAAGCGCAACTACATCATTTTAAGTGTATAAAGATGGCCTTACACTATACAATATGATTGTACAAACATCAATGAGGACAGTGAAGTAAGGGTCGGTAGAATGAATGGAAAGCTTTGATATTTTTTTCAAATGAAGTATATTAAAGGGGTTGTAAAGGTTTGTTTTTTTATTTTCTAAACAGGTCCACTTCAGACCCGCGCTATTGACATAATACGTCAACAGCGCGGATCTGAGGCGCCAACTTGACGTCTTTGGATGTGATGTGTGCATTACCCGGTGGCGCGCGGCAGGTAAACACTGTCCCGCCGCATCGCTGGGGATCCCATGCATGTACCTGGCGGCCGCGATGTCCGTCGGGTACATGCGATCGGCGGGAAAACCGAACAGATGACAGCAGGGACGTGGAGCTCTGTGTGTAAACACAGAGCTCCACGTGCTGTCAGCAGAGAGAAGAACGATCTGTGTCTCTTTACATAGGGACACAGCATCGGTCACCTCCCCCAGTCACCCCCCTCCCCCCACACAGTTAGAACACACCCAGGCAATACATTTAACCCCTTCCTCACCACTTAGTGTTAACCCCTTCCCTGCCAGTCACATTTATACAGTAATTAGTGCATTTTTATATCACTGATCGCTGTATAAATGTGAATGGTCCCAAATTTGTGTCAAAAGTGTCCGATATGTCCGCCGCAATATCGCAGTCGCAATAAAAATCGCAGATCGCCACCATTACTAGTAAAAAAAAAAATAATAAAAAAAATCATAATTCTGTTCCCCATTTTGTAGGCGTTAAAACTTTTGCGCAAACCAGTCGCTTATTGCGATTTTTTTTTTCAAAAATACGTAGAAAAATACGTATCGGCCTTAACTGTGAAAAAAAAAAAAGTTTTTTTTTTAAAAAAATGGGATATTTATTATAGCAACAAGTAAAAAATATATATATATTTTTTAAATTGTCGCTCTTTTTTGTTTATAGCGCAAAAAATAAAAACCGCAGAGGTGATCAAATACCACCAAAATAAAGCTCTATTTGTGGGGAAAAAAGGACGCCAATTTTGTTTGGGAGCCACGTCGCACGACCGCGCAAATGTCAGTTAAAGCGACGCAGTGCCGGAAGCTGAAATTTCGCCTGGGAACGAAGGGGGTTTATGTGCCCAGTAATGAAGTGGTTAAGCTAGTTGGTTCACTAACCCGTTCCTTCCATTTCCCTTCTAAATATTTGTTTTTTTCTTTGTCTGAATTTCTTACTTCCTGTTCCTCTTCAGTAAGCTGTTCTGGCTGACTAACCCCCAGCCTGCATGTCACAGGAAAAACATACTTGTACTTGTAAAAAGGTGGCCATACACTATGCAATCTGATTGTATTTTGTGTATTTAGTGGAAAGGGTGATCACTGATTGATTGCATTTCATTTAAAAAATGTGCACCTGGGAATGGGCTATTAAGTAGGAGGGTGATGATGCAGGGTGTGTGCTAATGAGGTCTGCTGGTGAACTTCTTCCTATATCATGACCTCTGGTCTGATCAGGAAGTAAGACATTACACATGGATATGTCTGGAAACATGGATAAGGACAAGTAAAGTAAGTGTCTGTAGATTTAATGGAAACCGTTGATATTTTTCCAAAGAAAAGTACTTGAATGCTATATTGGTACACAGGGGAGCTGGTATTCATAAAAAAAAAAAAAAAAGTGAACAAAGGTGAACTTATCCTTTAAAGTGGTAGTGAATACCACTCGATGACATACCTACGGGTAAGCTTATAATAAGGATTACCCGTAGGTACAAGGAATATCTCCTAAATATGTTCCATTTAGAATATATTCTCTATTTTTGCAGCCAGTGCTGTCACCTGCACCGACACATGCACACTGTACTCTGAATGGATGACATACTGAGAATGCCGTCCCCTCAGAGTGCTAAGCCAAGATCATGGCTTCTGTGCACAAGCCTCTAGAGAAGGGGTCCTCAAACTAAGGCCCGTGGGCCAGATATTGGGCCGCCAGGGTGATTTACCAAGCCCGCGGACTAGACTGCCCCTTTAAGATCGCAGCACTCCCCCTCCCCTATGCTACCTTAATTTTACAAGACTAGAAACATGACAGGTTCGGACAAAGGGCGGGACCTTTTGAGTTAAGAATCGGGTGATTGGTTATTAGGCAGCAGGGCTGGTCCCAGCAATCAATCACCTGCCTTTCACTTGCAAAGTCCCACCCTTTGTCCGGACTAGCCATGCTTCGCATTTCGTGTGATTAAGGTAGAAGAGGGGAGGGAAGGTGCTGCAATGTTATAGAAGTGACAATGTAATACCGCTGGAGGGCTCTGTGATGGGGGATCTGTGATATGGGGGGGTCTGTTATGGAGGGCTCTGTGTTGAGGGATGCTGTAATGGGGATGATCTGTGATGGGGGGCTCTGTGTTAGGGAGTCTGTGATTGGGAGCTATGTGATGGGGATCTGTGTTGGCGGGATCTGTGATGGGGGATGTGTTATGGGGGAAGTTTGTGATGGGTGAGTCTGTGATGGGGGGATCTGTGATGGGGATCTGTTATTTGTGGCTCTGTGTTGGGGGAGTCTGTGATGAAGGAATCTGTGATTTGGGGCACTGTGTTGGGAAGTCTGTGATGAGGATCTGTGATGGAGGGCACTGTGTTGGTGGAGTCTGTGATAGGGGAATCTGTAATATAGGGCTCTGTGTTGGGGAGTCTGTAATGGGGGATCTGTGATGGGGGAATCTGTGATGGGAAAGTCTGTGATGGAGGGGGGGGGGGTCTGTGATGGGGCTCTGTAATGGGGCTCTGTGATGGGGGATCTATGATGGGGTGGATCTGTTATGGAGGGCTCTGTGTTGGTGATAGTCTGTAATGGGGGATCTGTGATGGGGGGAGTCTGCGATGGGGAAATCTATGATGGAGGATCTATGATGGGGTGGATTTGTTATGGAGGGCTCTGTGATGGGGGGTCTGTGATGGGGGGTCTGTGATGAGGGGGATCTGTGATGGAGGGCTCTGTGTCGGAGGAGTCTGTAATGGGGGATCTGTTATGGAGGGTTCTCTGTTGGAGGAGTCTGTAATGGGGGATCTGTGATGGTGGCTGTGTGTTGGGGGGAAATCTGTGATGGAGAGGAGTTTGTGATGGGAAAGGGGGGGTTCTGTGATGAGGTGATTCTGTGAAATACTAATGTTTATGTTGATTAAAATTGTTCTTTATTTTAAATATTGTATAATTTTTTAACATTTTTTTTGCACGACAAAGGAATTCGTTCATATTTTTTTTCTAACTATTGTCCCGCCCCCCAACAGGCTTAGGGACTGTGTACTGGCCTCCCGTTTAAAAAGTTTGAGGACCCCTGCTCTAGAGTGAATACATTTGAATAGAGAATTACAATTCTTATAGTTCAGTCACATTCACTTTCACTTACTTGGCACTAGGTTTTATCACTTGCCCATTCTTCATCCATTTAACAGGCAGGTCAGGGTTTGTCAACTCTACTTCCAGTTTAATCCTCTGACCTTTGTCTACTGTATAGCAGTTATCTAATCTTTTTTTAAATGCTGCACAAGAAAAAAAAGTTATATGGTTAATATGTCTTAAATCTAAACATCTGTATGTAGAGACATAGACAACAGACAGTAGTCCAATTCCAGCTACCGATCATGATATTTTCCTGATGTGCCATTAACTTTATGCATTTCTACTAACACTAAAGACCACCATGGAACACGTGGCATATCAGGGCTGAAACCCAAGGAACCCAATAAACCTTACTAATTGGACCAATCAGCATGTACAAAACAAAGCTTTATTGAAAATATATATATAATAATCATGCAAAAAGGTCAGAGCTAAAAAGAAGTCACCACGGCAGCTGCTTGCATGGCATTTACACCTCCCACTGCTGGACAAAGTATGTATTAATAGATTAAAGAGACCATAGGACTAAACACAGGTGAAAAACCACCTATCATGTGTAGGACAAACATAACTGTTATAGCTGCAAAGGGTGGGCCAACTCAATATCGAACCCTACGAACTAAGATGCCCTTAAAGTTCAGGTGTGTCCCAATACTTTTGGTAATATAGTGTATGTATGGAACTTTATTAGATCACAGGAAGAATCTCTAGTAGGCCAAATAGCTGTGACACCATTTGGAACACTATTCCAGTAAAGTCCATATAGCTCGACTAGCAAGACTAGGAAGCACCTCAAAAATGTACAGTTAAGCCACCCCATCACCATCTACTGAGGAATACCTGAACGCTGCATGACGTAACATCCACAGCCTTCCAGGTGGCAATATCAGGTGCAGCTCATGCCGCCTGGATCCCTCATCTGCTTCTGTAGCATGCTTTCCAAGCTTAGCCATGGAGACAAGTGCAGAAACAGTATCCACTGAGCATGTGCAGGCATTTGCGGCTGGCGTGCGTGGTGGCACTCTCTCCTCTACATGTGAGGGTTGAAAGAGTAACTGCTCAGCAATAACTGTACATGGTGAGATGCTTCCTAGTCTAGCCTTATTGGCCCTCCTGGCATGTGAGTACATTTGTTACATTTGTCCTACATATGATAGGTGTTTTTTCACCTGTGTTCAGTCCCATTGGTCAGACCACCCACACCTGGTCTTTAATCTATTAATTCTTACTTGGTTTAACAGTGTCAGGTGTGAATACATGTGTGAGCCATGCAAGCAGCTGCTGTGTTTTTTTTTTTTTTTTAGCTCTGATTTTTTTGCATGATTATTATATCATCTTTTTCAATTAAGTTTTATTTTGTACATGCTGCTTGGTCTGATTATTAATGCCCTGTTAGGTTCCTTTCAGCCTTGGGATTCCATTTGAATTATTGAATTGCTTGGATCACACCAACTGATCTCTTGGTGAGCCAGAGGAAAACTGGCTGATGGTAAGTTGTTTAATTTCTTACATTTTATAATATACCACTAAGTGAGGTCCTTGTCGGTTTTAGTTTTTTCTTTAGTTTGTGCACCATGGAACAAGTACCTTTCTATGCAGGATACTGATCTCACGGCACTAAGTAGTCTAATCTGCCTTGCAGATGTTTTTATCTGCAAGTTTTTCGTGAGTTTGAAATCTTAAAGCACAATTAGGCTCCCAGGTAAAAAATGTGCTGTAGCACTTAATTATAGCTGCATGTGCATTAGGGTTTATCAAATCTGTCTGGGTTTGATTCATAGTGGGTTTGTCAAGTCATGCAAGTTCAAACAATTTAAATGTAATCACCTGCCAGCCGTCTGAGTGCCAATTCACACTTAATATCAGACATCACATGTGATTACACTGCACTGTTGTGCAGATCACATGCGATGTCTATGCAAATTCAGCGAACTGATATGGGGATGTTATTAACTTTCTTTTGACACCTGCATTAGTTTGCATAGGGCAATGTGAACTGCCTGTGAGTTCTATGAGATGCGGGAACCGACACTGGAATCGTGTTGGTTCCCGCATCGCGCTGGTGTGAACCGCCACTAACTGGAAATGTACATCATATATTTGACCTTAAATATGGGGGTTAGATGCCATAATCCCAGTATCAGTCTTTCCCTTAGGTCCCTTTCACTTAAGATTATCTGTGTCCTCCTATAGGTGTGGTTGCCTCACATAATTGGGCTTCTTTCATACAGCACTATCAGTGGGCTGTCTCAGAACAGGGTCTGCATGGGAGAAGTGGTGGGGCTATTTTTTACAAGTCTCAATGCCATACTAGAGAGAAGCCTAGATATTTCAGACATGTTTTGGATTTGTCTACTGTGGATGGTGCATGGCTTGCTTGCCTTAAAAGGTAAACTGTAGAATTAATAGGAAGCTCGATTTCCATCTTATGCAATAGACCTGCAAGGTTCTTGGGTAAGGTGTAAAGTACTGCAACCTCACAATAGTGGCAGTAGAGGGATTGAAAAATAATCTAAAAATCACAGCCCTGGAATTCCAGTCTGTTTTTATCATGTGTGGTTTCAAGGAGCCTGACACTTGTGCTGTAGTAATGGAGTCTGATGGATGTCCATTTTGATCACTAGTATAATCAAACTGAGCCTTTTTATGGGGAGCTCCAGAGAAGATTAATTGGAAATTGCATTACTGTTTATTGCAAGCCTTCTATAGTTTTAATGGGCCCCCAGGTGTAGGTTAGGTTTCCTATCTTGATTTTAAGAATCTTCAGGTGGTCATCTTATTGCCTCTCTAAGGTGTTCAATATCCTTTTATGTAACCTTCAATGTTGGTAGTGATATCATTACAGCGGGATTCAGGGAAGCATGTTTTTTGCCCATCTCACAGATCAGTTTGCTAAGCTTGTTCCTTGGTTTTGCTTGACATTTTGTCAAATGCCCCCTGAAACATGATATCTACCTTTGTTAGGAATTTGTTAGTAGTCAATTCTTGAACAGCAGGAGCTGGTCATTCCCTGCTTCCTTGCAATCCCCACGGTCTTGCACATGTCTTTTACAGGATGTATGGTAGCAGTAGCCATGGGCACCATTTTAGCAGCTACTCTGTGTGGCTGTGCATTTGCAGGAACGGGGACTTGCAAGCACAATATTTTGTCTCTAGCTGCGTAAAGACCCAGGTCATGGTAGCTTTAAAGTGTATTGCCAGGCTGGTGTCAATGGTCTATGGTGAGTCAGAGGTTTCCTAGAAAGCAGTCATCAGTGGGCTTTGTGAATAACTCCCCCCAGCATGGAATAATATATTAATGTCAGTTGTACATACATTTTCTGATAATTGTCATGCCTTCTCCATCTAATCACTAGCCAATCTGATATAATTTAGTGATTCAGGGGGGATGAAATAGTATGTTACTTTACAAACAGTAGCTACCTATATATTTCCCCCTCACTCATTTTGGAAAATAAACAAAACATAGTCAGGTTGGGCAATTCATCCCAAAAAAAAAAAAAAAATAGTCAGCATTATTCCCAGGTAAATACCGTCACTTTTCTTAATTTGCACTTTCTTCTTCTTCAGGTGCTTGAGCATGCCTCTCAAGTCGGTGACACCATGTTGAAAGGCAATTTTTTCATACTCGCTTGGCTTAGCATTTTTCAATATTTCCCAGACATGAGGAGGAATACTATCCATTGGATCCTCGTCTCCTTTTTTCTTTTGTTTTTCCGCTTGTTCTTTCTTTTCCCTCTCTCTGCATTCAGTGAAAATAAACTACCGTTAATAACTCAAATGGATCCAGCAATGATGGCTAGCAGCCTTGCTTTAAAACAATGTCTGATTTCTATGCTGCTAGTTTTAAGTGTCAGATGTTACAGAAGCTATTTTCTCTAGCAATGCATGCAGGTGAAGGATCAGGAGGAATGCATGCAGGTGGAAAATCAGAAGGAATTTTCCTCCCCATGCAAATGCATCTGCTAAGAAACATGACTACTTCAATAACTTCCCTCATTAGGTAAGTCTGCTTGTGACTACTGCATAGTGAGTACCATTATTTGCCATGAATGGTGCAAATCACTGCCAAAGTATATAAAATAGAAGATAAATGTTGACCTCTAAGTTTAGTTGATAGTTATGTTTTTGGGGTTAACTAGTCTAAAAGGTTAAGGGTTGATGGACAATTAGGCTAAAGGTCAGGGATTAGGGAGGTATTTTTCATTATACTATTTCTTGTGAATTACTTTAAAATCGTTTAAACATTAACAAGATAGTAAAGAAAAGCAAACTTTGAGCAAGTGTGAATATTCGGCAACATAAAAGGATCGCCTCAGCTACTCGGCCCAGGGTCTCTAATCATACCAGCAATGCTTTTAGACGTCGATGGAGATCACTAGGATGTGATCTGTTTTAAAAATAAATTTGAAAAAAAAAGCGAATATTCACCGCGATATATAAGTTATTCGCGAATACTCGAATATGCAATATTCGTAACGAATATTCGCAATGCGAATATTCTTGAGCAACACTAGTCCCTACAGGGAGGCAGCAGCTTTTTACACTTCACCTTAGCGTGGATTCTATTATTTTATTACATATGTAGGAATATATTAACATTTAAAAAGAAAGAGAAAAATAACAGAATGAAAAGGATTGATCAATATAAGTATAAAAGTTTTTAAAAGTATCATCACAAGTGCAAAAGGAATCTATCAAAATTTGGAGGAAAGAAAGATGTAACCCAGGGGGCCAGATTTGTGTAAATCATCACAAAGAATAGCAGAAAGTTTTTCGTTAGACATGTACCAATTAATTTTATTTTTAACCGATGAGGAATTCGGTGTAGAGGACCACCAAGCTTTTGCCAACGTTTATTTGGCAGCAGTGAATAAGAGTGTTAAGAAGCGGAATTGATAATTTGTAAAACTATTTGGTTTGAGATTTAGTAAGGCTTCTAGTGGGTCATTGGGAAGCCATTTACCATACATGGTAAAAATTATTTGGTATTTGTTAGACCAAAATTGCTTTATTCTAGGACAATCCCACCGTATATATGTAGGAGGGTACCAATACTCAAGCCTTTATCAGAGACTGTTGGTTTAAATTTGGTGTGTTGGGGAACTAAATACCATCTCATTAGAAATGTATAGTTTGACTCTACTGCTGCTGTGTTGATAGAACAGTGGGATGTGGTTTTCCCCATGTTTGTTTTCAATGTTTTTCTGCTATAGGTTCACCAAGTTTACTTTCCCATTTAGTCATGTATAAAAGAGATATGCCCTGTACACATGATCAGACCTTTGTCCAACCAAATTCACATCGGAATTCTGATTGAATTCCATCGGAGGAAAAGAGAACATGTTCTCTATGTAAACTCTAATGGAATTCATCAGAATATCAGATGGGCATACACACGATGGAAAAAGTCCATCTACAGGGCATTAGAGGTGTCTGTTTTTCAAGTATAGATGAATATATCATCGAGAGAAGCCCTTTGGTAGTTGGGTCATGCATGTTTTCATAAATGTCCAAAAAGAGTGAGGGTTTTTAGATCTGAAGATGATCCTATAGTTTGGATTATGAAATGTTTAATTTGAAGGTATCTAGAAATTTCTCGATGAGGTAAGTCATGTATTTGTTTTATGGAGGAAAGATTCAAAACTCCAGTGAAAGATATCAGATCATATATTTTATAAAGTCCACCATTTGAATGTTTGATAATGGGGTTATCAATATGTTACTGAATTTTTTTTAGGAATCCAAAGATTAGCATCAACTGATATAGGGTCAAGCTGGGAGGCCTCTATGGAAATCCAGAGAGGAGGGTCTGGATAGTTATGTAACCTGTAAGTTGTGCAATTTGAGCTGCTGAGTAATAAGCAAAAATATTTGCAACAGCAAATCCACCATTTTGTTTTTGTCTGGAAAATAGTTTCTCTGTTTATTCAAGGTTTATAATTTTGCCATATAAAGGAAAATATAATCTTTTGAATTGATTGTAGAATGTGGGAAGTGATTTTAATAAGTACTCTTAATTAGTAAAGTAATTTAGGTAAAAAAAAATTGATCGATGATGTAATTGGGAGCGGTGATCAGTGTCGTGTCACACACAGTCCATCCCCCTACAGTTAGAACACATCCCTAGGACACACTTAACCCCTTCAGTGCCCCCTACTGGTTAACCCCTTCGCTGCCAGTGTCATTTACACAGTAATTAATGCGTTTTTATAGCACTGATTGCTGTATAAATGACAATGGTCCCGAAATGGCATCAAAAGTGTCCTATGTGTCCGCCAATTAATCGCCTCCATTACTAGTCAAAACAAATATATTAATAAAAAAATATTTTTTTTTACCAAAAATATGTAGAAGAATACATTATGCCCTAAACTGAGAAAAAAAGTGTTTTTTTTTGTTTATAGCGCAAAAAATAAAAAAAAACAGAGGTGATTAAATGGCACCAAAATAAAGATCTATTTGTGGGAAAAAAGGACGTCAATTTTGTTTGGGAGCCATGTCACAATAGTCAGTTAAAGCAACGCAGTGCCGAATCACAAAAAGTGTTTTGGTCTTTGGGCAGCAAAATGGTCCGGGGCTAAAGTGGTTAAGGGAAGTATAAAAATAACAGACTTACCAGTAGGATCAACAGCTCAAAATATAGCAAAAAGTCTACACAAGGAAAGTGCCGCATCTAAAAATTGGTAAGCTGCAATGTGTTTTTCGTTTTAATACCACTTTAATTTAATAATATACCAATATTTAATATTATATTGTACATCCCAAAAAACATATAAACACCTAGCAGCAACACATTTGGAAACAGGTGAAATAAGGTTAAAGCACATATTCCTAAATATTTGTCAGTTTGTATCCAAAAAAAGTTTATTACGTTTTTTTGAGGAGGGCGCTGAAATCAAGTTCCCCAGCATCATCTCTTCTTTTTCCCTCTCCACTGGTTCTAAAGACAAAAACAAAGTAACATTAGCTATTTTTAAAGTTCTGGATTTAAAAAATCCAATCATGCAACATTATCAACTCTGCATACTTCAGGCAAGCTTTAAAATACATTGTATTATATTATTCCTGGTGAGCACAAAGATTCCTGGTGACTACATAGTGAGTAGGGATGAGCCGAACACCCCCGCGTTCGGTTCGCACCAGAACCGTCGAACAGACCGACCGTTCGCGCAAACATTTAGAACCCCATTGAAGTCTATGGGACTCGAACGTTCGAATTCAAAAACGCTTATTTTAAAGGGGAGTTCCAGCCAAATATAATGTTTATTAAAAGTCAGCAGCTACAAAAAATGTAGCTGCTGGCTTTTAATAAACATTCACTTACCTGCTCCACGATCCAGCGATGTGCTGGCCGGGGGGGTCCGCTCCTCTCCCCCCTCCCCAGCCGGCATCTTCATTCTCACTGTGGGCACCCAGCCGTGACAGCCTTCGGCTTCACGGCCGGGCACCCACTGCGCATGTGCGAGCCGCACTGCACATGCGTGCGCGGCGCGGCTCGCCGCTGATTGGACACGCGATCGCATGGGACCTGTCAGTGTCCCATGCGATCGCCTACAGGGAGGGGCTGCTGTAGGCGATTAAGCCTAATCGCCTAACCAGCCCCTCGGCAGAAGCAGGAAGTGGGACAGGAAGTCCCACTCCTACTTAAGTCCCCACTCCCCCCCCAAAAAAAAATGACATGCCAAATGTGGCATGTAAGGGGGTGTGGAGTGGATTAAGCGGAAGTTCCATTTTTGGGTGGAACGCCGCTTTAAAGACGTTGGAAAACGTCTTTGAGAACCCGGGTCTTGCTCCAGGGATCATGTATCAATGGAAAAAAAGTTTAAAAAACGATCGTTTTTTCAGGAGCAGGACTCCTGAAAAAATGACCGTTTTTAAAACTTTTTTTTCCATTGATACATGTTCCCTCGGGCAAGACCCAGGTTCTCAAAGACGTTTTCACAGGCAAACTATAGACACCCAGCAGGTACAATATTTAAAGGAATTTTTCATTTTTATTTTAAGTTAAGCATTATTAAAATCACTGCTCCAGGAGCAGTGATTTTATTGATGCTTAAATAATAATAATAAAAAAAAATTCCTTTAAATATTGTACCTGCTGGGTGTCTATACCTGTGATAACGTCTTTAAATAGCACAATCACCTGCCTGCCAGTAAATTAGGAAGAACTGATCTATCTAAGCTATACAGTGTATAAATATATGTACAACTCCTAGGGATGTATATATATCCTCTACACACTGTAAATTAAGCTAAACTGACTAGCCTGCCTGCCTGCTCTATCTAGCTATCTAAAAAGACAATCTCTCTGACTGCTTTCATTAACAAGCCGGAACACCCAGGCTTTGGCCAATTATGGTTCCTTGTTTTTTGCGCGCTGTGATTGGCCAAGCATGGGGGACATACAGCATGCTTGGCCAATCATCAGCGCACAATGCCGCAGTGAATTATGGGCCGCTTTGCATCACTCCAATTTGGCGCCAACGACCGTTTTTTGTTCGAATTTCGTCGAACGTACGAACAGACAATGTTTGAGTCGAACATACGTTCATATCGAACGCGAAGCTCATCCCTAGTGAGAGGAAGTGGCTGATTTACACAGTAAAATCCATGAAAACGTACTTCTGTTATATAATCATTAGTGATGAGCCGAGGTGGAGGGTGGAGGCGCCGCCATCTTTGGTAAGGGAATCAGGAAGTGAAGCCTTGCAGCTTCACAGCCTGGTTCCCTACTGCGCACACGCGTGAGTCGCACTGCGCGATCTCACTGATCCCTGCTGTCTTCTGGGACCTGTGTGTCTCCCAGAAGACATCGGGGGGATGGAAGAGATGCCAGACATGGGGTAGAATGCCGTGGATACTGCGGCGATCTATCTGCTACCCCTTGAAAGGTGCTTTTTTTTTGCTAGCACATGACACGAGACACAGCAAGGCTGGAGCGCATCTGCTTCCTTGTTGTCTCAGCTGGTGCGTGGCGTGTGACTTTCACGTGACATAGGGAGGGTTACACCTCACGTGATATGTCACGTGCCGCGCCGGTGATGTGCGGGGGTTGGGTTTCGTCTGGCCCCTTACCGTTGGTGCCAGCTGCGCGACGCGTGATCTGAACGTGATGGGTAACGTGCAGCGTCACAGGCAGCGCCCACCGTGCTTTCGGTCTCCAATCAGATTCAGACCTATTTGACACACCCCTTGGGTGTCCTGGGGCCAATCACCTCCAACTGTAGTGCAGTCTATATGGAGGCTTGAAACGCTCGCCGAACGCCATTTTTGTGATCAGGAAGTGGTTGCTCACGGGATGGACACTTGGGGGAAGGCCTCATCATTGTGGGGTCATATTGTGTATATATGTGTGTAGAGCAGCAGTGGAGGGACACCCCAGATAATGCACCATGTTGCGAAACGCGTCAGTGGACTCCACTGTTGCCTTTATACTTTGACCAGCGCTGTTTTCATCTCCTAATGTAAGTGTTCCTACATACAATAAATACCTTTATTCTACAGTATCAGGCCCTTCTCTTTACTCTTAAATATACCTTATCCAGTTCCACTGCCCAGCATCTTTTGGGTCACTACCCATAAGCACTTAGTATCAACATACCCTCTGTACAGTGTCTTGGTGTGTGAGACGTTGCATGGGAACTGCAGCAGAGGATCTGGCCTTTACAGTGGTTTATACCATGTCTAAATGATGTTCTTTAGGATTCACTATTTCCGGTAAGCCTCTCTTATGTTGGTGGTGGCCATCTTGACTTCACTCATTTCATTTCAGATTTTGGGAGCACCAGCACCTTTATTTACATTGAACTGTTTGCAATATTCACAAATTTTTTTGCATACCAGAGACTTTTTTTATATGTTTTTTCAAACAGACATACGTCCATTGATTATTATTATTATTATTATTAATTGATAGATCTCTTGGTGTATTTTTATTTGTTTAGCGCTACACTTTGTATGTTGTTTAGTACTATCAAAGTAGATTTTCAGCCTTTGCACTTTTTTTTTAGACACCAATTGCCTTTCAATCCTCAGTGAGGACCTACATGCAAGGTGTTTCTCACGTTCCCTCTTTACATTCCAGTAACTGTGGCATCTCAACCTGTTTTGTCTGTTCTTTTAATGTGCCTTTTGAGCCTATAAAGATTATTCCTCTCTCTCTCTCCTTACTCACAAGATTGCTGTTCTCGTCACCTTTGGTTCTACGAGGCATGTTTCTGAGTTGGCCCCAACTTGTAAAAAAACTGTTCCTGTTAAACTAGCCTCCTTGCTCCCCAAGTTGGTTTCTTCTCTTCACCTTTAACTGGACATTATTCTACCCTTTCTATGTCCTGCTCCTTGGAGATTTCCCTGTATTAGTTGGAGGTGGTATGCAACATTCAAAATGTATCTCTCAGATACAATCATTTTTTGTCAGTCTGTCTCTCTCTTTGTCCTGCCTGATAGTCTCCATAGGGGACAGCCAATGCCTCATTCCACTTTTACTGTGAGGTTTCGAAAGCTCATCATTCAAGTTCATGGCCTCAAAGGCAAGTTTCCCTCTTTCCCCATCAGAATGAATGCTACAAGGTCAGTTAGAGCTTCTTGAACCTTCAGCATCAGGAATCTGTTTTACAGATTGCAGGGCTGCCCCCTTGTTTTCTCTTCTTACTTTGGTTAAGTTTTTTTTTCAGGTGAATGTTCAGGCCTCAGATAATACCGGTCTCTGTTTTAAGGCTTTGGTTTCTGTTGCCTACCCTCAGTTAAATTGCTTATGCATGTCCCATTGTTTAAAAATACCCCTCTGTGTCCTATTATGTACAATGAGTAAAATAGGAAGTTTTCTTTTTCCTGGAGTACATTACAGGACACAGGTCCCTCCCCTTTGTTCTTATAATACACTCCTATTTGCTTGCTACTAAGGCAAGGCATGATGGGAGTAGAAAGGATTATACTGGGCTGTTCTTATAGCTTTGCTTTGTCAGTGTCCAATTCTCCTGAATGTAGCAGTATAACCAGAATTTCAGAATACCCCTTTCTGTGTCGTGTACTTATCTATAATAAAAGTATTTTACAGGTAAGACAGAAATCCTATTTTATGAGCACGAACTAGCTAGCCTCAGGGAAATATCTAGACCTCTGACCCATATGCATACCTGGCAACGTTATCTTGCGTTGCTGGCTTGCAACCTGCTCTTCTCAGTTCTCTGACTTCTTGTTAATTGACAGAGGCGTCACTCCCATCAGACAGATCATGGGTGGCTTGGCCCTGGGATAGATTACTGGAAACTTATGTGTAGATGCTGGGCCAACTAGCAAGGTTTGGTGGTTGCACAGTGTTGCGCAGGAGAAAGTGACTTGCAGGTTAGAACAGTCAGAGCACATGGGCACTAAGGAGTGCTGGCTGTGCCAGCTGGTAGACATGTGCAGACTGGAATATTTTGTTTCATTTTTTCGTTTTCGTTTGGAAAATAAATGTATTTAGTTACTCCCGAAAATCGTTTTGATTTATTTCGTTTTTCGTTGGGGAATATCTTTTCGTCCGAAAATCCAATAATACTTGGTTTCTGTTCGAATGGTCAAAAGAATATTCAACGGAATGTCGAATCTTTTTGGTTGATGTCGAATGGTCGAAGAATATTTGACAGAACGTCGAATCTTTACGTTGAATCGTACTTTTCCGTTCGAATATTCCTCCTACAAGAATTCTAATGTTGTATGACTAGTAATATTGTCGAATCTATTCTCTATAATGTCAAATCTATTTTCTCATAAATCAAAATCTATTCTCTGTAATGTCGAATCTATTATTTCTATAGTGTTGAATCTTTTCTCTATAATGTTGAATCTTTTCTCTATAATGTCGAATCTTTTCTCTATGAAGTTGAATCTTTTCCCTATAATGTCGAATCTCTCTATATCGAATTTTTACCGCAACAAAAAAACGAAAATAAAGCATTTTTTATGTCGGATCTTTGGGTTTTCGTTTCTTGCACTTTCGTTATCGTTTGTTAAAACGATAACGAAAAAAACTGATTTTCGGACGAAAATGCATTCTAATTAAAAAGGAATGCACATGTCTACCAGCTAGCAGCATGATCTATTGCAGTAAGCTTCTGCTTAGAAAAGTATCACTGCAACGTCTGGTTTACTGCCCGCTGATTTACCATAGTTTCAGGTTATGCCCAAGTATGTAATAGTGCACTCAACTTTTACACGCATGGAAAACCAAAAACACAATGCATAAGAAATAGCAACAGACAGCATGGTATACTTACGTTCTCTTAAAAGCTTGCAGAATATTGCCTTCATTTCCTGCATCTATAAAACAAAGCATCGAATTATCAGTTTTATAGTTGTAGTCTGTTATAAGTTTCTGTTCTCTCATTCACTTCCTGGTTTGCATCATTCGTTCATGTAAGAACTACATTTCCCAGTATGAATTGCGGCACGCCCAGTAATTCACACCTCCTTGAAGTCTCTAACTCGTAGAGAGTGTTCTGCCACACAGATGTAGTTCCCTGTAGGGGGCGAGCACATTAATGACCACCGCAGTAAAGCCTCCCATCACGGTGGTCAGTAAAATCAGACAAGCAGGAAGTGAACAGAACAGAGAAGAAATAGAGCAACAACGAACAATGAGGAAGTGAAAAGAGGAATGTCTGCAGGTAAAGGATGCTTAATTTGAAAACATTTTTTTTCCTTTACAACCCCTTTAAAGGAACCTATTTAGAAAATAAAAGACAAACCTTTACAACCCCTTTAAATTGATTGTAAACAATCACCTTGCAAAGAAACCCATTCAGTTTAAAATAGAAATTGAATGCAAAACATGTCTTTAAAGACATAAAAACACATTATAATTTTTTTTTAATAAGTGATAACTTTCCCTCTGTTCTCAGCTGCATACAAGCCGAAGGAGGAGAAGCAGCAACACACTGAGCTTCCCAGTAAATGGCTGTGCAGTGGGGGGGTGTCAGGACAAGTCTGATCAATGGAGGAGAGCACACTGAGTTCCCAACACAGCTAGAGAACTGATCACGGTGTACTCTCCTGTTTGATATGGGGTTACTAATGCGCAAACCACAATCGGGTAAAATAATTATAACTCTCTCCTGTTTAGTGTGCCCAGTTTTTAATAGGAAAGTAGAGGGACTCGCAGGAACACCAGGGATTTCATATAAAGGAAGCAATACAAAGAGAACAATATACAGTACTTTTTCATACAAGTACATGGTACAGCAGGGACATATCAGGAATATGAAGTGTTGGGGTAACAAACGCTTTAAAGTAAAAAGCATTTCATTATCTAAAAAACAGATATCACTTTGTAATGTAGAACTTGTTCAGCTGTCAGGAAAATTACATTTTTTTTACACATTATAGACTCAAGTTGTTATTGTTTTCCACATCTTTGAAGCCATCAACACGTATCCTTCAGCAAAAAATGTCCTAAACCTTACATAACTATTGCAGCTTTTTAAAAATAAATATTATATTCAATGAGGTGTTTTTTCTGAAAAATTCTAAGAGCAATTGTACATCTCAGTGTAAAAGGTGCAATGACTTTAGATGGTGAACATATGTTATCATTCATCTTTATGGAATGTGTGTTCTACTGGAAATCTCACCAAAGATGCAACAAGTGGAACTTTTTTAATGCAAGGCACCAGAACGGGTTGTGAAATGGCTCTAAGGAGTTTGCAAAAATGTCTTGTGCTTTGCCTAAGTTATCTGACTGTCAATATGCAAGACAAATGCTAGCACTACAGGGGTCTTGGTTTTGGCTAGAATGGCGGCAAAAAAAACACCCCAAAAAACTATAATTTTGCAGTAAGTGACACCTTTGGATCTTCACTAGATGAGGGACTTTAGGATTTAACCCAAATTAAAAACCTACCTTTCAACTATGAAAAGAAAGATCAAGAGGATTTAATTGTTTTCCTATAGCATTGTTACTTGGTTGCCCAAGAAGAAACTCAAATTATAAAGAATGTTCTTTAAAGTCTATAGGTACCATTACACCTTTCCCATGAAACACCGTCACTGTATATTATGTGCCCTTTCATCAGATTTGGACAGGACCAAAAAAGGCTGGTTAAAGTTATAACTGCTTGTCTAGCCTGAACTTGTAATTTTGGTAAAAGCACTGGGTTGCCCAGTAACAGTTACTGCTGGCTACTAAGCCTCAAAAACCTATTTTAAATATGATGTAGCAATTCAATGTAGGGAGTATGTTTTGTGAACCTGGCCCCTTGCGTTGCTATGAGATTACCAATGTACTACTATACTAATATAATTCATTTGATGCTTTTAGTTTCACCCAGGTGGTACTGGAAACAGGAATTAGATACTGGACAAGCACTAAATAACTTTTATTTAAAGTGATTGTAAAGGCTATTTTATTTATTATTAATAAAATAATAAACACGTCATAATTACCTGCCATGCGCAATAGTTTTGCACAAAGCAGCCTCGATTCTCCTCTTTTTGGGTCCCTCACTGGTGCTCCTTAGCTCTCCTTCTGCTGCTTGCTATAGGGGCACTCATGCGTACTCGCTTCCAAGCCCCACTCTGTGTCTCTTTAAGACCCTCAGAGCGGGGCTCAGCTCCACCTTCAGCTCCCACTGCTGTATCTAAGTCAATGAGGAGGGAGAGAGCCTTTACTCTCAGGCGCATCACTGGATCGAGATCTGGCTCAGGTATGTATTTAGGGGGGCTGCGAGGGGAGCTGCATGCAGAAGGGTTTTACCTTACTGCAGAGAATGCAGTAATGTAAAAGACGTTCTGCCACTAGTGTTTTGTCATACTTCTCTTGTGGGTGCACTTACTTTTTCACTCCTGTAACCCAAAGTTGGCTGACCTGCTGTCAGCTGATGTAACAGAGCTGACCATGTTGTCAGGATCCACCCAGCTGCATGATTGAGCTGAAGTCAGCTATGTCCGTCCCCTGTCCAGCTCAGTGCTCCAGTGAGTGCTCAAGGAGAACAACAGAGAGCAGTCACTGATAGTGACTTCTCTCTGCTGCAAGCAGACCTAGAACTGAGCAATCAATGGTATTGTAATGAATTAGTTCTCAGTCTCATAGCCAACATGGGACAGCTGTAGCATTACACTGATGCTACTCCCTTAATAATGCCAGTCCTGGTGTTTCCCCAATTTATTTATCTCTGCCTCTACTAAGTAGCTACTGATTGTGGTTGCAGCACACATTACACATGCTGCACTATACAGCGCAGATGGACAATTCTCCCTCTGTGGCTTATGTATTATAAAGCTACTGTCAGAATGCCAGAACAGAATACGATTGACAATTTCCACCCAGCGCCTTTGAAGAATGAGTAAGAGGGTCAACAGAGCAACCAATGAAGCACATTTTACTGAAGTACTGGCTGAAATGTGATCAATGTATAACCGGTTTTAGCCCTGCAAGGGTTAATCCATTTCCTACCCGGTGGACTGGGGGCATTACAATTGTTCTGTCTTTCTTTTATGTGCTGATCTCTCCTACACATGGAGATCACTCAACGTACAACCACCCAATCTCACTTCTAGCCATATGTGCTCCCAAAACATTCATGCCAAAATGTGATCACCAGGCCCCACTACAGAATCCCCTTGTGAAAATCATGAAAGTGTTACTAAACCCACAACAGTAAAATCAGTCTATATATGCAGTGAAGCATTTGAAGCATCCCCTTTCACAGTCCCCAATCTATCTCCTGTGGAATAACGTCCTTGCAGGATTTCTCCAATTTACAAGCTGACCTCAATGCTCTGTCTAATTGGGCGACTATGTGGCAGATGAGGTTTAATGTTGATAAATGTAAAGTTATGCACTTAGGGGCTAAGAAGATGCATGCATCATACATGCTAGGGGGAGTACAACTGGGGGGATCTGTAGTGGAGAAGGATCTGGGGGGTTTAGTTGATCATAAGCTCAATAATGGCATGCAATGCCAAGCTGCGGTTTCCAAAGCGAGCAAAGTCCTTTTTTGTATTAAGAGAGGTATGGACTCCAGAGATAGAGATATCATTTTGCCCCTGTACAAATCATTAGTAAGACCTCATCTGGAATATGCAGTCCAGTTTTGGGCACCAGTTCTCAAAAAGGATATCGGAGAACTGGAGAAAGTGCAGAGAACGGCAACCAAACTGATAAGAGGCATGGAGGAGCTCAGCTATGAGGAAAGATTCGGGGAACTGAATTTATTCACTCTTGAGAAGAGGAGAATAAGGGGGGATATGATCAACATGTACAAATATATAAGAGGTCCATATAGTGAACTTGGTGTTGAGTTATTTACTTTAAGGTCAACACTGAGACAAGGGGGCACTCTTTACGTCTGGAGGAAAAGAGATTTCACCTCCAAATACGGAAAGGTTTCTTCACAGTAAGAGCTGTGAAATGTGGAACAGACTCCCTCCAGAGGTGGTTCTGGCCAGCTCAGTAGATTGTTTTGAGAGAGGCCTGGATTCTTTCCTAAATGCACGTAATATAACTGAGTACTAAGATTTGTAGGTAAAGTTGATCCGGGGTAAATCCGATTGCCTCTCGGAGGATCAGGAAGGAATTTTTTCCCCTCCTGTAGTAAATTGGATCATCGCTCTGCTGGGGTTTTTTGCCTTCCTCTGGATCAACTGTGGGTGTGGAGTTTGGTTGTATGTGATGTACTGTGTTTTATTTTGTTTGTTTATTTATTTATTTTTTTATGGTTGGACTGGATGGACTTGTGTCTTTTTTCAACCTGACTAACTATGTAACTATGTAACTATGTAACTATCTCCTGACAGTACAGAGCCCTAGAAGGGACTCTGCAAAAGCCCAGTTTGGATTGTATTGCTAAAGAGTTTTCTTCTTTTTCTTGAAAGGGTGCATGTAATCAGCACAGGGTCAATCAACAGTATCCAGACAGAGGGCCAGGGGTTCTGCAGCTGCATAGCACAATCCCAGGAGAATAAAAACTTCTCCTACAAGTTTAACCAGTGCTTGGTCTGACAATAATAGAAGTCACAAGACTGCTTTATACTAGTGATGAGAAAAGGTATTTATCAGTTTATATTTACTAAAATATTTGCATCTCCATGTACTGTGGGAGACCAGATATAGTTAATGCATGGTCCTGGGTTTAGTAACACTTTAACAACACATATGTGTATGACTGGGCAGCTGCCTTAAACACATACTATATACTGTATGATCAGCACACTATTTGTCATTTAATTCAAACGTTACCTCCTGATATGTATGCTTACCTTGTACTGAGACAGTAAATGTGCAGTTTTCACGTTGGTCCGGTGCAATGACTTCACATCGATAGGAACCATTATCAGCTTTAACTGCCTTGAAAACTTTTAGCTGAAAGTGATATAGCTGTGGGAAACAAAAAAGGGCCATTGATTATGGATGGTCAGTAATTTTGTCCTAAATGTTCTGCTTTCCACTGGCAATTGGACTTATTGTACAATAAATGTACCGCTCACAGTGACCTGGTTATAGCAAACCATTTAAACAATTACTTCTGTTTTAGTCTTCACAGAAATGAATTGCACTAACAACAACTAGTTGGGGAATCATATTGGTTCTAGTAATGATGGTTCATTTTTAGGATTTTTAGGGACAGAGGTAGCAGAGGAACTGGCTCAGTCACAGCTTAATAAAGCAATAGGCCCTGGTGGCATTCACCCCAGAGTTCTAAGAGAACTTTGAGATATACCGTAGTTGTCGGACCAATAACAGATCTTTTTAATCAATCTCTTCCAACAGGAGACATTTCCCATGACTGGCGGACAGCTAATATTGTACCTATCCACAAGAAGGGCAACAAGATAGAAGCTGGCAATTACAGGCCAGTGAGTTTAACATCTGGTGTAGTCAAGTAAATGGAATCACTCCTGAAAAGAAGGATCAATGATCACTTAAAATTGCACAGCTTGTTGGACGCAAAGCAGCGTGGCTTTACTGAGGGCAGATCATGTCAGACTGATCTGATTAAATTGTTTGACTATATTACCAATGTTTTGGACCAGGGTGGTGCTCTGGACATAGCATACCTAGATTTCAGCAAGGTGTTTGAAACAGCTTTACATAATGATCTAATACAAAAGTTGTACAAGCTAGGACAACCCTTGGGTGGTTCAGTGGATATGCAGTTGGCTAAAAGAGAGATACCAGACTGTGGTTGTAAATGGGGGTACTTATTTCAGATGATTGCAAAATGAGCAAACAGTGTTCCCAGGCAGTGGGATAAGCAAATAGAAATCTAGGATGCATCACTAGAGGGATCACCAACAGGAGGAAGCAGGTTCTGATTCCCCTATATAGATCTTTAGTGAGACCCCATTTAGAATACTGTGTCCAGTTCTGGAGACCTCAGTTACAGAAAGATATTGATAAAATAGTCCAGAGATGGGTAAGAAAAATGGTGAAAGGTTTGGGGGGATAAAACATATTGAGAGTGACTTCAGGAGCTTAATATGTACAGTCCGGATGAAAGAAGGGAAAGGGGAGACGTGATCAGGGCCGCCATCAGGGGGTACAGGCATTACACCTGTAAGGGGCCCAATAGTCCCCCCCGTGGCAGGGCCCCCTGTTTTTCTTTTAATTAAAATAAATAAATAAATCACCTACCCCCCCACCTTTAGCAACTCGCAGCAGGGTCCGCCCCCCGTTCCTTTTTCCGTCTGACTTTAGAGAAGAGAAGGCTTGACTTGACTTTGTTTTGTTTGTCAGCACCAACCCCCCATCCCGCTTATCTCACAGCAGGAGAGAGAAGAGAAGAGATGACACTTCCGTTACCACAGAAGAGAGGGCCCCCCCCCCCCCCGGTTCTCTGCTTCAGACGGGCCCTGCCTAAAGCTGTGTAAGGGGCCCCAAAATTTGAGATGGCTGCCCTGGACATGATTGAAGCCTTTAAATATATTAAGGGGGTGAATAAGGTTCAGGATGGCAGTTTTTTTAATATGAAATCGAAATCAAGAACGCGGGGACATGACCTCAAACTAACTGGAGGAAAGTTCAAAATAATATTAGAAATTATTATAATATATAAATATGTTTATAATAAACTATCAGCAGAGGTAGTGTGACAGTCAACAGTAAATGGCTTCAAACATGCTTGGGACAAACATAAATTTATAGTATGTAAAGAAAATCTTGCGAGCCACTACTCCTAATGCTTCCTATAAACTAAAACTAAACTAAACGCTCTATCTAGAATGCGTGATTTTAATAGTGCCAAAAATAGTGATTAACGAAAAAACGCAGCGCTATTAGAAATGTGGTAAATGAACCACTGTGAATAAACTGGTATGAGGATATCCAGTTAATATATATATATAAATATTGTAAAACCAAAGTAAATAATGAATAAAAATACAGATAAATAAATCTACAGATTTACAGATAAATAAATGTACAACACACTAAAGTGCTCTAGTACCATCTGGTCTCTATTCATTATTTACTTTGGTTTTAAAAACATTTATATATATTAACTGGATATCCTCCAGTGGTGATTGGTGATTCACTGCAAAGCCCTTATCCCATTGACAACGTCCAATGACGAAACGCGTCTGGAAGGACGTGTAGTGACGTCACCGCGCTCAGGAGATAGGCTCCAATCGTTCTGTTTGCCGGCCGGCAACATTGTATTTTATACTTGCTCGTTTTTATCTACCTTTGTAGGTACAACTTACTCTTTTTTAATAAACCTGTAATTCTGCGGAATTATGCTATGTTGCATCCTTCCTTTCTATGATCTATGGTGACCTTTTCTGGAGTTCTGAAGGAGCCGTTATCCAGATTGGCAACTAAGGGATTTTCCATCTTTCCCACAAAGGCCGCGGCTGGGTCATAGCCGACTGCTGTATATCCCAGTCTATCTGGTAAGCTGCTCTGCTATCTGGTGGTGGGTTCACCCAGGAGTGTCGTTTGCTGTGCAAGTCACGGTGGTGATTAAGGAACCCCCCCACCCCCCCCCCCCCTGTTGTCACTTTTCAATGTTTCTTTGTTTAAGTCTCATGTATAGTGCCAGATTTTGGACAGATCTTTAGTGCAAATGGTCCTTCATATGAAAGATCTTTCCATTAATAGTTATTTTTTTTTTTGTGTGTGATGAGTCCTTACAACTAGCTATGGTATTTATATAAGAGTTTTTTAAAATAATTTTATGTATATACCCACTGTGTCTGTTTGGTGAATCGATCACACCCTGCACACTTCCATATATTTGTGCTATACTCAATAAACAAATAAAATAATGCAGCGCTCCACCTTCAATATAGAAATCCTTCAATATGATGAAACCACTATACTAAACCTTTATGACTCAAAATAACATATATAAAACAAACGTAAGTGAAATTCATATAACCAGTCCATGTATTTGTAAGTACAAATGTACTGAAGATGTACATAAAATTAGTTAGTAAATACTGTATTTATTGGTGTATAACACTCACTTAAAATTAGGGTTGTCCCAATACCACTTTTTTGAGACCGAGTACAAGTACTGATACTTTTTTTCAAGTACTCGTCGATACCGATTACCGATACTTTTTTTTAATGTCATGTGACAGTGGCAGTATTTTTTTTTTTTTTTTTACAATTTTTATTTTTTACAATTTTTTTTTTTTTACAGTGAATTAATTTTTATTTTTAGGGGGGAGGATTGTCAGTGTGTTTTTTTTATTTTTATTATTTACATTATATTTTATTTATATTTTAATTATTTATTGCAATTTTTTTTTTTAATCAGCCCTGTTGGGGGTCTTTGGAGAGATATCAGGGGTCGTAACAGACCTCTGACATCTCCCCTTTAAGACAGAGAAAGGGACTTAGGGCACAGATTCCCCAGTCCATTTCTCAGCAGCTAAAATGAATAGAGAGAAGCTCCTCTCCATTCATAAACTGAAGCATCGTAAACACAGATTATGATGCTCAGTTATGTGAATGGATAGAGTCAGTGATCACTGACTCTGTTCATTCGGAAAAGGTAGGATCTGGGTTTTTAGCGGCTCCTACCTCCGGCACAGGGGGGAGAAGACGGCACGGAGGGGGCAGCACACGGATCATGGGAGGAGAAGGAAGCACACGGAGCGCGGAGGGAGAAGGCAGCACACAGAGCACGGGGGGAGAAGGCAACACACGGAGCACAGGGGGAGAAGGCAGCACACGAAGCACGGGGGGAGAAGACAGCACAGGGAGCATGGGGGAGAAGGCAGCACACGGAGCCCAGGGGTAGAGGGCAGCACACGGAGCCCAGGGGGAGAAGTCAGCACGGGGGGAAAAGGCAGCTTACGGAGCACGGGGGAAAAGGCAGCATGGGGGGAGAAGGCAGCACACAGAGCACACTTTGTCGGGGGGGAGAAGGCAGCACATGGAGCATGGGGGGAGAAGGCAGCACACGGAGCATGGGGATAGAAGACAGCACACGGAGCACGGGGGGAGACCCCACACGCAGCACAGGGGGGAGAAGGCAGGACAGGGGGAGAAGGCAGCACATGGAGCACGGATAGGTTGTTGGAAGTGGATGTGAATGGGGGGGGGGGGGAGAAGGCAGCACGGGAGAGAAGACAGCACAGAGAAGACTTGCAACTCCCCTGCTGCACCGATCACCCTGACTACCCAGGTATCGGATGAAGCATCGGAGCATTTCCCCCGAGTACAAGTACTCGGGGAAATGCTCTGTATCGGTACTGATACCGATACTAGTATCGTTATCAGGACATCCCTACTTAAAATAGAGGGTAAACTGTGCCTGTGTGTTATATGCAAGAGGCCGTGGAACGTTTTTTTCCTGAAACTTACCTCTTAAAGTTAGGGTGCGTCTTATACGCCGATAAATACGGTATATTCATGCATGACTCCTTGTTGAATCCCACAAGACTGTGCTCACAATGAAATGGCACCCTCCACCTGATGCACTCTCACCTTAAATCTAAACACACTTTAACATATGGTAATAGCTATGCCATATATGTTTGCAGGGCCGTTCTTTTTTTCATTTTTTTTTGTCTAACCCCCTCACCTTTTCGTCTGACTTTAGCAACTTGTGGCAGTAAAGAGAAGAGAAGACTTGACTTTGTTTTGTTCGTCAGCACCAACCCCCCCATCCCGCTTATCATCTCACGGCAGGAGAGATGACCTTTTTGTTACCACAGCCCCCCCCCCCACTTATCTCGCGGCAGGACAGGAGAGAGGAGAGGCCCCCCTGGTTTTCTGCTCCAAGTGGGCCCTGCCTAAAGCTGTGTAAGGGGCCCCAAAATTTTTGATGGCTGCCCTGTGTGTTTGTTGAACAAATCCTCACACTGGTATAATTACCGCTCAGTGTACTCTTGAGAGCATTGTGATGTCATTAAAGCCCTTCCCTTTGATGTGCTTTGATGATGTCGCAACGCTCTCCAGAGTACAAGTGGTAACCAGTGTGAGGATTTTAGTTCAGCGAACACATATACGGCATGTCTATTACAAGCGAGATACAGTGTAGTGCGCTGGAAGCACCAGAAAATAGTGAGTGTAAATCTGTAAGAGCATTATGTGAAATACATTTTAAATAAGCCTTGTCCAGCAATTCTTCCTTTTATGTCCGGAAAAATGGGAATGCCAATGCTTGGCATGAATGACCTAAGGTAAATAAAATTGATTGTTTAGGTGGCTCATTACACCATCTATCCTTTGGTAAATTTTGCTAATCTAACACAAATTAAAAATCTTAACTTACATGTTCAAGCTTCAGAATCTATGTATACAAATGTGAAATTACATTATGTGACAGACCCAACTGGGATAGGGGCTTTTGGAGGAGACTAAGGACTAGCCTCCTACCCACTGATTATTGCCCATGGAGGAGACATGCAAAAGAGCTCAGTTCAGCCTCTGATTGCATAGAGAGAGCAGATCATTCTCTAATGATGGACAACAACGTGATGAACACTGATTGTGAGCCCTGGTTCACACTGGTGCGTTTTGAGATGCGATTTGGCATGTCAAATCGCATGTCAAAACGGCAGATTTTGCCTCAAATTGACGGCAATGGCACCGTCCTAATCGGTGCGACGCTGCATCTGCGGCATTGCACCGATTTCAAAAAGTAGTCTCTGTACTACTTTTTGCGATTTCAGCCTGCGATTTACATTGACATCTGTGCAGAAACCTGCACAGATGTCTCTGAAATCGCGGCTGAAATCGGGACTGCCGGGCGGGAGTGAAATCGTGCGAGTTCAGCTGAACTCGCACTGCTTCACTCCCGCAGCCCAGTGTGAACCTGGGCTGAGGCTTGGATAAATTCTTTGAAAAAATACAATAAAGCTTCCCTTCTGGAGTGGATGGAAAGGAGTAATATTAATCCTATACTGGTTAATGGTCAGAGGAAATATGTTGGCCCTCCTGCAGATTGGGTTGGAGAAGCTCCTCCACTTGGAACAGAACTATTTATCATCAACTCCCTCAAAAAATCCATGAATATAAATAAGGTCCCCCCTGTACTGCGCAGGTGCGGCACTTGCGCAGTACGAACCTCAACAGAGCCGCCAAAAATAGTCAAAGATGGAGAGCTGAAAGTCAACACTACATGGCACCTGTGCAATGACTATGACACATGCCGCACGCTCCCGATGCTAGCGCTACTCTGCAAGGGGCGGGGGTGATTTTAGCAATAAAGTACACGTCTTAGCGGAGCGTGTTAAAACAAATAGAGGGCGGGTTTTGCAATGTTGATGGGTGGGTTTTTGCAATGGGGTTAAGTCATAATAAGAATAAACTGTGACAAGTATTGAAATTGGGAAAAATGGAAAAAAGAAACTGCGCTAAGATAATAAAGGTTTTAGAATAGCCTGAAGCTCTAATAGGTAAGCAGCAACTAACCTGATAACATAACAGTGAAAAGAAGTGAAAAAATATATATAGTTGCGCTAGTGTCAGGACCACCTTTGCGGGGAAGGTGACTCAATCACCCCCACCCCAAACGTTGAAATAAGATGAATGAACATAAACCATGAACTTATTATGAAATGACTAAAGTACACAAATAATACCAAATTAAAATCATAAATTGGATGATAAACAAATCATAAAGCATAAGCCCTAAATGAGCTAATGACATCAGTTAAGTGACAGTAAATTTGTAAGGATATGACAAAACATGCACAAGGTATAGTCCAAGGGAACAACCAAAATTGCATATAAAATGTAAATATATAAACATAAAAGTCCATAAAACTGCGGTGAATTTTGGAGGCGACTAGGGGCTAGCAGTGAACAGTGATGTTCCAAGATATCAGCTATTCTTTCTTCCTGGGATCAACAGCTTCAAGTGAATTCCACCACCATAATGCAAGTAAACTGCTTAGCACCAGCATAGATGTTAAACCCGGCAAACAGGACGAACACTGCATCCGTGACGCTATAATACGATGTGGTAGTACCACAAACTCCACAGCAAGGGCATTAGATGATATGGTATCATGCAAATAAAGCAGTGCCCCAAGACGACGTGACCTATCACGAAATGCGTTGGGCGGAACAAGCTGACCTCATCACCCTTATCTGCTCTTTTTCCATTCGGACGGGTTTTCCTGTATGTGTCCGGCCGGCGCAACAGGTTTAAGGCTGGTCTTATACTTACTAAATGTGAGTTTTTTTTACTGTTTGATTTTATTTTAATAAAAGTCATTGGTTTTACACTATCGAGGCATCTGCTTTATTTGCACCAGCTCTCCATCTTTCGCTATTTTTTGTTGCTCCATTGAGGTTTGTACTGCGCCGTGCCTGCGCAGTACATGGGGGACCTTATTTTTATTCATGGATTTCTTAAGGTAGCTTGATGATTGAGGTAACTGTTCAGGGAAATGGTAAAATATAAGCCAAAAAAGCTTAAATCCAAATATTTGAATGGGAGAATTTTTTTTTTTACTTCAGCCACTTTGGCTTAGTAATTCTCCTGACAATTCACATCTCTTCACTTTTTAGTGAATAGACCCTAAAAAACTGAGACTGAGAAAGCTTCTAATTTACCATTTAATAAAAGTTCACCTGTGAGATATATTCACATGTTTAGGTTGGGTTCTTTAGCAGTTTTTGCAAGCAGTGGCATAGAGTGTATGGGGGACGACGACGACAACCGGGATTATCGCCCCTAGGCGCAACATCTAGAAGGGCACAGAAAAGTCTTTTGCCCGCCGTCCTGACCCCCAAAGTATGCTGTGTGCTCACTCTGAGCATCAGCCTGTCATTCCTTGCACTGACTGCACCCTGACCGCCATTCTCCATCGATTAGCAGCCTGAGCCTCCCCAGCTATCCAAGCTCAGGGAAAGGCACTGAGTGATTTTCTGAACTGGACACGTGCGACAGAAGACAGTTAGCTGGCCCGTGGGAGATCGCAGTCAACGCAGCTGTTTGCTCCCACTTTGCTGTCTGTGCCTTCGCTCTGGATCTCTTCATCCATTACAGCAGAGCATGGAAGACATAGAGTCCTACCAGGTCAGTGGAGCCAGGGAACAACTGCATTCCCTCCTCTGTCCGCCTGGCCCAGTCCTCTCCTCTACCTAGCTGCATTCCCTCCTCACTTCTGTCCATCTGGCTCCACCCCCCCCTCTAAAAAGATGCATCCCCTCCTCTCCCATCTGGCTACATCCTCCCCTCCACCTAGCTGCATCAGTTCCTCTTCTCTGTACATCTGAGTCCATCTTCCCCTTCACTTAGCTGCATCCCCTCCACTTCTCTGTTTTTTCTCTCTTTATCCTCCCCTCCACCTGGCTGCCTTCCCTTCTCTCCTCTGTTTACCTAGCTCTGTCCTCCCCTCCACCTGGCTGCATCCCCTCCTCTCTTCCATCCACCTGGCTCTGTCCTCCCCTCCACCTGGCTACATCCTCTCCTCTCTTCCATCTACCTGGCTCTGTCCTGATCCCAGGACATATTTTCCTACCACTGACTAGTTATATGAGGCGTACTATGTTATATATTATATAATAGGATGCGCTAATATTAACTTATAGGTGTAAATCATACAAACAAACAAATCAAACAAACAAACAAATCAGGGAGAAACAGTCTCCAAATATGTTAGAATTCATGTGATTAGTCCTAAATCAGGTGCACAGTGAAGGCAGCAGCACGGATTCCATAGAGGAACAAAACATAACATGAATGATGCCCTCCTTCACTAAGAGTGTGGATCCCAGTCCTTCAAACTGTGAATCAGGTGATCAGGCACTCGTATGCGGATAGATATGAAAAGGAAAAAGAAAAAGAAAACCTCATTGCACAAACATCAAGTAGCAGGCGGATAATGCGATCCAAAAAACATCAACAGATGCACTCACGAATCCCCGCTTAGTATAAGCATGATACGCCACTCAGTGTGCTGTCTCCTCAACTCGATCCGATAGACTCGGATTCGATCGTAGACTCCTCCCTACGCGTTACGTCACGGGCACGCGACTTATTCATGGGTTGCTACGGTGATTGAGGATAGCTTGTGTTTAAATAGCCTCCTCGGTGTCAGCGTGTCATCGGAGTGAGCAACAGGGAAAAAAAGGCAAACATCATTGTGGCTACAAACCTTGCACATAGTAGATTTTATATGAGCGCAAAGGCCGATACATAGATATACAGAATTTTAATACATATATCAAATAAATTAAAAAGATTAAGAACACTAATGATTACCATTTAGATACCTAAATACGCCATCTCGTGGCCAGGTACTGAACAGAGCATACATAACCATATAGTATACTGATTAGATAAATACAAAATTTATAAATTGTATATATATTAGGGCTGTGACTGATTAAAATTTTTGTGTTCGATTAATCGTTTTTTTTTTTAATCGATTAATCGACTAATTTCGATTAATTAACGCACATACAGATACAACTACTTTTAGCTGATCTCCTTGCATTGCAACTCTGCATTAGTCAGTGGTAAATGTGGGGGCAGCATGGGGGCAGATGTGTATATTCTTGCAGTATGGGGGCAGATGTGTATATTACAGCATCTACCCCCATGCTGTAAAATATACACACATCTGCCCCCATGCTGTAATATACACACACATCTGCTGTAATATACACATTTGACCACATGCTTTAATGTACACATCTGCCCCCATACTGCAAGAATATACACATCTGCCCCCATGCTGTAATATACAGTTTGCCCCCATACTGCAAGAATATACATATTTGCCCCCATACTGCAAGAATATACACATCTGCCCCCATGTGTACATTACAACATAGGGGCAGATGTATATATTCTTGCAGTATGGGGCAGATGTGTCTATTACAGCATGGGGGCAGATGTGTCTATTACAGCATGGGGGCAGATGTGTCTATTACAGCATGGGGCAGATGCTTTTCTTTACACATCTGCCCCCATGCTTTTCTATACACATCTGCCCCCATGCTTTTCTATACACATCTGCCCCCATGCTTTTCTATACACATCTGCCCCCATGCTTTTCTATACACATCTGCCCCCATGCTTTTCTATACACATCTGCCCCCATGCTTTTCTATACACATCTGCCCCCATGCTTTTCTATACACATCTGCCCCCATGCTTTTCTATACACATCTGCCTCCCATGCTTTTCATATACACATTTGCCCCCATGCTTTTCATATACACGTCTGCCCCCATGCTTTTCATATACACGTCTGCCTCCATGCTTTTCATATACACGTCTGCCCCCATGCTTTTCTTTACACGTCTGCCCCCATGCTTTTCTTTACACGTCTGCCCCCATGCTTTTCTTTACACGTCTGCCCCCATGCTTTTCTTTACACGTCTGCCCCCATGCTTTTCTTTACACGTCTGCCCCCATGCTTTTCTTTACACGTCTGCCCCCATGCTTTTCATATACACGTCTGCCCCCATGCTTTTCATATACACGTCTGCCCCCATGCTTTTCCTTACATGTCTGCCCCCATGCTTTTCCTTACATGTCTGCCCCCATGCTTTTCCTTACATGTCTGCCCCCATGCGTTTCCTTACATGTCTGCCCCTATGCTTTTCCTTACATGTCTGTCCCCATGCTTTTCCTTACATGTCTGCCCCCATGCTTTTCCTTACATGTCTGCCCCCATGCTTTTCCTTACATGTCTGTCCCCATGCTTTTCCTTACATGTCTGCCCCCATGCTTTTCCTTACATGTCTGCCCCCATGCTTTTCCTTACATGTCTGCCCCCATGCTTTTCCTTACATGTCTGCCCCCATGCTTTTCCTTACATGTCTGCCCCCATGCTTTTCCTTACATGTCTGCCCCCATGCTTTTCCTTACATGTCTGCCCCCATGCTTTTCCTTACATGTCTGCCCCCATGCTTTTCTTTACACGATGATGTTTATCCTCCCTTACCAGGAGGACCCGTCCGGAGAGTAGCTGACATGTCCCAGGGAAGATGCAAGCAGGCGGGCGGGTGATGATGACGTCAGCGCGCCGCTACTTGGTTGCCGCCGGGTGGACCAAGATGGCCGCGGCTCCCGAGCTAGGCCGAAGCCGCGGTCTTTCCTATCGGCGAGACCGCGGAGCTCACTCCGCGGATCGTCGATCAAAATTATTTTACTCGATCAAAGAAATTAACGATTAATCGAACAATTAATCGTTAATTTCCGCAGCCCTAATATATATATGATAATGAAAAATAAAAAATATATAAAATATATGCTATTACATGTGTATCTACACTGATAATAACAATAGGACCATCACTAAGACCCAAAGAAGAATAAAATAAAAATAAAAATCATGAGATTAAAAATAAAATCTAAAAATCAGAAATGAAACAATTAAGATCAAAATCTATATTCAGGCCATTGGGAGATAAAGTTTGCATCTCATGTATCCAAGCGAGACTCAGACTTGCTCAGTTCCCTTATTTTGTGACTGCCTCTCCAGTGTGGATTATATTTGGCAATGGCCCAAAATTTCATTTCTCTGGGATTTTTATGGTGACACACATCAAAATGTCGGGACACATTGTGTTTCGGGAAAGCCTTCTGAATATTTTGGACATGCGGCTCCCTGATACGCTTCCACATTGGTCGCTTAGTCCTCCAACGTCAATATACTGAAGCGAACACGGAGCACTCCAAAACATAAACTACCCCTCAGTCCTACAGGTAATCAGGTCCTTTATGTCATATTCCCTTTTGGTAACCGTGGATATAAATTTAGAACATTTTTGTCCATTAAAGTTGGTCTGTCTACACGCAAAACACCGTTTACACGGAAAGAAACCTTTTCCTTGGTAGAAGGTAAGTGAATTATTTCTCATTGGCGGGTCAGGGATGTTTTTCGCTACCAGATCCCTTAGGGTTGGAGCTCTTCTATATACCACCCTTGGGTAGCTGGGTAGAATTCCCTGTAGTTGCCTATCCGCTTTTAGTATTGGCCAATGCTTTTTTAGAATGGCTTCAAGTTGCTTATGTTGCGTGTTGTAGTTTAAAATAATTGGTAATTCAGTTTCCAGCCTGTTTTGTTTTACTTTATCTTGTACTAGGGAGGTGCGTGGGGTTTCAAACACCTTCGTGATTTGTTCCTGAATAAAATCCTTATTGTAACCTTTATCAATAAATTTCATTCCAATCATTTTTGCTTGATCCAAAAATACCTGCGAATCTGAGCAGTTTCTTCGGATCCTTAACAATTGCCCCTTGGGTATGTTAATTAACCATGGGTCATGGTGACAGCTGTCTACAGGTATGTAGCTGTTTCTTTGGACCGGCTTGAAGTAAGTTTTGGTTTTCAGCTGTTGATTTTCCATAGTGATCTCCAGATCAAGGAACTGAATGGTTGTGTTGCTAATAGTATAGGTAAGTTTAATATTTTTTTGGTTACTATTAAGTTTTCCAAAGAATTCTGTTAGGGAGCTCTCATCACCTTTCCAGATGATGATACAGTCATCAATAAATCTTCTGTACAGTAGGAGCTGTTTGGGCATATTCTCATATATAGATGACTCCTCCCATTCAGACATGAAAACATTAGCAACACTTGGTGCATATTTGGCACCCATTCCAATGCCATTAAGTTGTCGGTAATACTCTGATTTGTACCAGAAATAATTGTGCTGTAGCCCATATGCCAAACATCTTAGGATAAAACGTTTCTGTTTGGATATGAGGTGACCAAAGTTATTTAGTGCCCATTTTGTTGCCCCAATAGCTTCCTGGTGGTTTATAACCGTATACAATGATGCCACATCGGCCGTGGCTAATAGGTAACCACAATCAGGTTCAATTGGAGTACTCTCAAGGATTTGTATCAAATGCTTCGTGTCCCTGAGGTACGCCTTTGTTTGGGGCACTAGTGGCTGTATATATTTATCCACATACTCCCCTAGACGTGAATTAATGGACTGGATACCATTTATAATGGGTCGTCCAGGGGGTTTGATAGAGTCCTTGTGGATCTTTGGAACTGTATAGATAATGGGTACTCTGCACACTTCAGGTATTAGGTATTTGGTTTCTCTTTTGTTCAATACACCTTTTTCTTTCCCTCTATGGATTAATTCAACTAGCTCCTCTTTGTATTCTCCTGTAGGATTGGCTTGTAATTTGATATAAGTGTTCGCATCCTCCAATTGTTTGGCCAACTCTCATCATGGTAGTAGTCCTTGGATAGGACCACTATGGCCCCACCCTTATCGGCTGGTCTTATAATCACCTTTTTGTTTTCTTCCAAAGACTTGATACCCTTATGTATGGCCTTTTTTTCCCTGTTGCTCACTCGATGACACGCTGACACCGAGGAGGCTATTTAAACACAAGCTATCCTCAATCACCGTAGCAACCCATGAATAAGTCGCGTGCCCGTGACGTAACGCGTAGGGAGGAGTCTACGATCGAATCCGAGTCTATCGGAGTCTATCGGATCGAGTTGAGGAGACAGCACACTGAGTGGCGTATCATGCTTATACTAAGCGGGGATTCGTGAGTGCATCTGTTGATGTTTTTTGGATCGCATTATCCGCCTGCTACTTGATGTTTGTGCAATGAGGTTTTCTTTTTCTTTTTCCTTTTCATATCTATCCGCATACGAGTGCCTGATCACCTGATTCACAGTTTGAAGGACTGGGATCCACACTCTTAGTGAAGGAGGGCATCATTCATGTTATGTTTTGTTCCTCTATGGAATCCGTGCTGCTGCCTTCACTGTGCACCTGATTTAGGACTAATCACATGAATTCTAACATATTTGGAGACTGTTTCTCCCTGATTTGTTTGTTTGTTTGATTTGTTTGTTTGTATGATTTACACCTATAAGTTAATATTAGCGCATCCTATTATATAATATTTTTCTCACTGTTTGATTTGGTATCACATGGATAGCAGCTGTGTTATTTAGTTTTTTATTTTGGTGTTCCTAGGATTAATTATTTAATTAGCGCTGTAGTACACTATTTTTTCTATTTCACACCACCTATTTCACTCACTACCTAGCAGCAATTATGGATATCTTTAATTTTATGGAAAATCGTACCATTGATTTAAAAGAAGTTTTCACCACCAAAACCACTTCTCAAACGGGTGACCTGGATACTAACTTTAGGAAATTCGGGCACCTGATGGAGAAAAAAGTGAGTGTTTGGTGGGACCTCACCACACATGAGCAATACATCAAAGAAGGAATAGTCCCTAGAAGACTCAGATGGGACATTCCCATCAATGATGGTTTACTGGATAAAGATTCTATTGAAGAATGGTATCAATTCTTCAACGAAAAGGGGTTGGAAGTTCTGCATTTCCTTATTAAAAGAAAACAAAGGAAAATTGCTAACATTAATAAGCTAATAGCTGAATGCAAAACTTCTTTGGAAAGTCATAAAGACACCCCACCCTTTGCAACACTCACACGAGCCAATTAAATAAGGTCTTGGAGCAAAAGGACCTTGAAATAAAGCAACGTAAAAGGAGGAAGTACTTTAGGGACAGTAATGACTATCGTCTTCACCAAACATTCAAATGGCAACTGAATCTAAAACAAGGTGGAGGTGGCTCAGTATCATCCTCACCTGACAGGGAGGTACGAATTATCTCTCCTGTAAGAGAGATAAGACACAAACACCCTGAACCAGGTAGAATGTATGAGGATGATTACAATAGACATTCAAGAGATTATGTCACTGAACCACCTAGACCACCAAGATTTGAACATAATGAGCCGAGAACACCGAAACAATGGTGGAAAAATAATAAAAATAATGGTAAACCCCGGTCCAAATCTCCAAAAAAACACTAATTGGAAGAAAAAGGGGAACCATAAACCATCCAACCCCCCTAAAAATCAGTATGGACCCCAAGGGGGATATACACAAGGTTATCTGAATGACCCTCATTACACTCAAGACAGAGGGGACCCAAGGGATTACCATGAAGCTCAGCTTTATACAAGGGATCCGACTTATACATATCAACAAAGAGGTCCACCAAGTAATGAATACCACCAACAAGATGGAGAAGAAGTCCTATACAGACTCAAAATAAATATGAACCACTATCTAGCTATAGAGAGGATGTGGATCCCCGTTCTTCCTCTTTTTTAGACCATCGCCGGAGAGAGAGGTCTCCTCCCTTACGACAAGGGGAAGCAACTTATTGTCGAAGTCCAAATCAAAGAGGGGATGCAGAGGGGGACACAAAAAGAAGAAAGGTCCAATAGGAGAAGGTATTATTAACCTAAGTGGGGTACTCCTGAGCCCAACTGAATTAATCACACTTGATAAGGGACTCAAGTTTGCCCCCAAGCGGAATTTAAATAAATTCGATACATATGTGGATATTAAAAAGTTCACACGCAAATTAAATATCAAAAAGTACATGCTTACACAGCCAATTAGGGATCAGTCAAAACACAATATGCCAGGAAGAGTGGAACAGAGTTATCTGAGGAACAAATCATTGTTCAATCCACAAGTATTAAATAATCAGCATATAGAAGTGTTCTCTAAAATGGTCCTCAAGGACTTGGATTATCTCAAAGTGAAGAAAACACCTAATACTATGGCCATACATAAGGGTATCAAGTCTTTGGAAGAAAACAAAAAGGTGATTATAAGACCAGCCGATAAGGGTGGGGCCATAGTGGTCCTATCCAAGGACTACTACCATGAGGAGTTGGCCAAACAATTGGAGGATGCGAACACTTATATCAAATTACAAGCCAATCCTACAGGAGAATACAAAGAGGAGCTAGTTGAATTAATCCATAGAGGGAAAGAAAAAGGTGTATTGAACAAAAGAGAAACCAAATACCTAATACCTGAAGTGTGCAGAGTACCCATTATCTATACAGTTCCAAAGATCCACAAGGACTCTATCAAACCCCCTGGACGACCCATTATAAATGGTATCCAGTCCATTAATTCACGTCTAGGGGAGTATGTGGATAAATATATACAGCCACTAGTGCCCCAAACAAAGGCGTACCTCAGGGACACGAAGCATTTGATACAAATCCTTGAGAGTACTCCAATTGAACCTGATTGTGGTTACCTACTAGCCACGGCCGATGTGGCATCATTGTATACGGTTATAAACCACCAGGAAGCTATTGGGGCAACGAAATGGGCACTAAATAACTTTGGTCACCTCATATCCAAACAGAAACGTTTTATCCTAAGATGTTTGGCATATGGGCTACAGCACAATTATTTCTGGTACAAATCAGAGTATTACCGACAACTTAATGGCATTGGAATGGGTGCCAAATATGCACCAAGTGTTGCTAATGTTTTCATGTCTGAATGGGAGGAGTCATCTATATATGAGAATATGCCCGAACAGCTCCTACTGTACAGAAGATTTATTGATGACTGTATCATCATCTGGAAAGGTGATGAGAGCTCCCTAACAGAATTCTTTGGAAAACTTAATAGTAACCAAAAAAATATTAAACTTACCTATACTATTAGCAACACAACCATTCAGTTCCTTGATCTGGAGATCACTATGGAAAATCAACAGCTGAAAACCAAAACTTACTTCAAGCCGGTCCAAAGAAACAGCTACATACCTGTAGACAGCTGTCACCATGACCCATGGTTAATTAACATACCCAAGGGGCAATTGTTAAGGATCCGAAGAAACTGCTCAGATTCACAGGTATTTTTGGATCAAGCAAAAATGATTGGAATGAAATTTATTGATAAAGGTTACAATAAGGATTTTATTCAGGAACAAATCACGAAGGTGTTTGAAACCCCACGCACCTCCCTAGTACAAGATAAAGTAAAACAAAACAGGCTGGAAACTGAATTACCAATTATTTTAAACTACAACACGCAACATAAGCAACTTGAAGCCATTCTAAAAAAGCATTGGCCAATACTAAGCGGATAGGCAACTACAGGGAATTCTACCCAGCTACCCAAGGGTGGTATATAGAAGAGCTCCAACCCTAAGGGATCTGGTAGCGAAAAACATCCCTGACCCGCCAATGAGAAATAATTCACTTACCTTCTACCAAGGAAAAGGTTTCTTTCCGTGTAAACGGTGTTTTGCGTGTAGACAGACCAACTTTAATGGACAAAAATGTTCTAAATTTATATCCACGGTTACCAAAAGGGAATATGACATAAAGGACCTGATTACCTGTAGGACTGAGGGGGTAGTTTATGTTTTGGAGTGCTCCTGTTCGCTTCAGTATATTGGACGGACTAAGCGACCAATGTGGAAGCGTATCAGGGAGCATGTCCAAAATATTCAGAAGGCTTTCCCGAAACACAATGTGTCCCGACATTTTGATGTGTGTCACCATAAAAATCCCAGAGAAATGAAATTTTGGGCCATTGCCAAATATAATCCACACTGGAGAGGCAGTCACAAAATAAGGGAACTGAGCAAGTCTGAGTCTCGCTGGATACATGAGATGCAAACTTTATCTCCCAATGGCCTGAATATAGATTTTGATCTTAATTGTTTCATTTCTGATTTTTAGATTTTATTTTAATCTCATGATTTTTATTTTTATTTTATTCTTCTTTGGGTCTTAGTGATGGTCCTATTGTTATTATCAGTGTAGATACACATGTAATAGCATATATTTTATATATATTTTTTATTTTTCATTATCATATATATATATACAATTTATAAATTTTGTATTTATCTAATCAGTATACTATATGGTTATGTATGCTCTGTTCAGTACATGGCCACGAGATGGCGTATTTAGGTATCTAAATGGTAATCATTAGTGTTCTTAATCTTTTTAATTTATTTGATATATGTATTAAAATTCTGTATATCTATGTATCGGCCTTTGCGCTCATATAAAATCTACTATGTGCAAGGTTTGTAGCCACAATGATGTTTGCCTTTTTTTCCCTGTTGCTCACTCCGATGACACGCTGACACCGAGGAGGCTATTTAAACACAAGCTATCCTCAATCACCGTAGCAACCCATGAATAAGTCGCGTGCCCGTGACGTAACGCGTAGGGAGGAGTCTACGATCGAATCCGAGTCTATCGGATCGAGTTGAGGAGACAGCACACTGAGTGGCGTATCATGCTTATACTAAGCGGGGATTCGTGAGTGCATCTGTTGATGTTTTTTGGATCGCATTATCCGCCTGCTACTTGATGTTTGTGCAATGAGGTTTTCTTTTTCTTTTTCCTTTTCATATCTATCCGCATACGAGTGCCTGATCACCTGATTCACAGTTTGAAGGACTGGGATCCACACTCTTAGTGAAGGAGGGCATCATTCATGTTATGTTTTGTTCCTCTATGGAATCCGTGCTGCTGCCTTCACTGTGCACCTGATTTAGGACTAATCACATGAATTCTAACATATTTGGAGACTGTTTCTCCCTGATTTGTTTGTTTGTTTGATTTGTTTGTTTGTATGATTTACACCTATAAGTTAATATTAGCGCATCCTATTATATAATATTTTTCTCACTGTTTGATTTGGTATCACATGGATAGCAGCTGTGTTATTTAGTTTTTTATTTTGGTGTTCCTAGGATTAATTATTTAATTAGCGCTGTAGTACACTATTTTTTCTTTTGTACTATGTTATATACTCCTGCACTGCACCGTAGTCTGCAAGCTGTGCTAAATACAGTGAGGAAAAAAAGTATTTTATCCCCTGCTGATTTTGTACATTTGGCCACTGACAAAGAAGTGATAATTTTATTTAGTTTATTTTAACAGAATAACAACAAAAATATCCAAAAAAACGCATTTCAAAAATATTATAAATTGATTTGCATTTTAATGAGTGAAATAAGTATTTGATCCCCTATCAATCAGCAAGATTTCTGGCTCCCAGGTATCTTCTATACAGGTAAAAAGCTGAGATTAGGAGCACTCGCTTAAAGCGAGTGCTCCTAATCTCAGCTTGTTATTTGTATAAAAGAAACCTGTCCACAGAAGCAATTGCTCAATCAGATTCCAATCTTTCCACCATGGCCAAAACCAAAGATCATTGGCAGCAGTGCTTGTACAGTAGTTGATTACTTCCTGGCTTCATATTTAGTCTAGGAGATCAGGGAATAGATTATCCTTAATCCCCTCCCACATAACAATCCGGTTGTCATTTTTGTGGTCCCAAGGAGCGGCAGCTGCCCTCATCACTGTTACAGAAAATCCCAGAGACTGCTAATTAACTACAGAAACAAGCTGACAGCTGCTAATGCAGCCATGAGCTTATTTGGACATACCAGACAGCTACTGTACTGCTAAATTTAATTTTTGGTCTCTCTGTAATCAATGAGGCATGGTCTGATTAGCAAGGTCTGCTCTGGACTCTAAAAAATATTGTCTCAATTGCTTCCCTCTGTCTCCCAGGGGATCCTGGCACAAAGCGGGGTGGGCGAATCATGACCCCAACCTGCATATTGATATCTCCTCAGCCAATTGTCAGTTAAAGCGACGCAAAAAGTGCTCTGGTCTTTGGGCAGCCAAATGGGGATGGGCTGAAGCGGTTAAGCCCACTCACTGTTAGTGCAACTTTGTCACACCCACAATCCTCACAGTCTTCCACTCTGGGATTATTTTGTGGAGGAAGAGGGACCAATTTATGTACACAAGCCCAATGCATTCAGAAAACACCAGATGTATTTTGTATGAATAAAATTGGCATAGGAAAACAAAACTCTTGAGACTCTTAATCACATCTTACCTTGGATGATTCAATATACTCATCCGAAAACTTGTAACGAGTTCCACTTTTACTCCCTAGTTCCAGCCACTTTCCTTTAAACCACTTCACTTGGGGCTTTGCAGTGGCGATGGTGCCATTGACAGTGATATTTACTACAAAATCTTTTCCTGCAAAAAATATAATAATATAAAAAGGTGATTGTATTGTCTACCAAAATTAATTAATTTCATGTTATATACTGTACATAAAAGTATGTATAATTTAGCTGAACTTCAGCCAAAATACATTGGGCCAGATTCACAGAGCCCTTACTCCTGTCTAACTCGCGTTAGACTGGAGTACTTTCAAATTACACACGTTTTTTCACTACTCTGAAACCTCAAAGCATGAAAATACGGCTGCGGGCTTCAATCCGACTGGCTTACGTGTTTTCGTACGCCTTCGGATCTACGCTGCAATAAATTTGCAGCCGCTGGGTGGAGTTCCCATCGTTTTCCGCTTTTGCCGACGATCCATGAAATTACGAATGTCAATCGCAATCTCTTACGGCATCTTTAGTCATCTTTTTGCTGCGTAAAACTATACCAGCTTTTTGCTGTCTGGTCTAATATTATGCCCATGTTAAGTATGGCTGTCCTCCCGCGTCGAATATCAACGTTTTCCGACGTCTTTTTTAATTTTTGACGTAAAACGTCCGGGAATAGTCCTTAAACAACGCTACTCAAACAACGAATGACGTATCAACGTTATTTCTGAACAGAGCATGCGCAGTTCGATCACCGTGGGGACGCGCCTAATTTAAATGCTTCACGCCCCCTAATCGCGTATTTCGATTACGCGGCGAGAAATACACTACGCCACCGTACCGTAAGGGACAAAATCTACCAGGATTCGTCGTACAGCCTGGTAAAATACGGCAGCGTAGTGTATCTCTGATACTCTGCGCCAATGTAATTGTATCTGAATCTGGCCCATTGTTTTAAGGTTTTGGATAGAGTGGAAATGGTTAAAAGTGCTGTAAATTTTTTACTGCCTGTTTTCCTAATGTAGGAATTTCTTCCCTATTTCTTTTTGATTATGGAGACATTTAGTAATGCTGCGTTCACATACACTATATTGTCAAAAGTGTTGTGCCCCCTGCCTTTACACGCACATGAACTTTAATGCCGCGTACACACGGTAGTTTTTTGTGATGAAATAAAATGACATTTTTAAAAACGTCATTTAAAATGATCATATGTGGGCTTCACATAGTTTTTTGTCTTCTGAAAAACTGCAAAAAAAAAAATTCGAACATGCTTTAATTTATGTCGGTTTGAAAATTTCGTTTTTTTGTGTTGTAAAAAATGATCGCGTGTGGGCTAAAACGACGTTTTGAGTTATGAGACGGGAGCGCTCGTTCTGGTAAAACTACCATTCATAATGGAGTAAGCACATTCCTCACGCTGTAACAGACAGAAAAGCGTGAATCGTCTTTTACTAACAATAACAAGGAATCAGCTAAAAGCAGCCCAAAGGCGAATAAAACTTCCCCTCTAGAGTGCCGTCGTATGTGTTGTACGTCACGCCCTTTGTCATCATAATTTTCAAAAATGATGGTGTGTGGGCAAATCGTTTTTATTGATGAAGTTGGAAAAACGTAGTTTTTTTGGACATGCTGAAAAATTTAATTTTTTTTTCATGCCGAAAAGTGATCGTGTGTACGGCATTACGGCATTACGGCATTACGGCATTACGGCATCCTAGTCTTTGTCCATAGGATTCAATATTTAGTTGGCCCACCCTTTGTAGCTATAACAGCTTCAACTCTTCTGGGAAGGCTGTCCACAAGGTTTAGGAGTGTCTATGGGAATGTTTGGCCATTCTTCCAGAACCACATTTGTGAGGACAAGCACTGATGTGGACGAGAAGGCCTGGATCGTAGTCTCTGCTCTAGTTAAGCGGTTGTATACCCCCAAATAAAAATAAATAAAAAACTACAAGGCAAAGGCATAATGAGCTAGTATGACTAGCATACTAGCTCATTACCAATTACTTACCTTAGATCGAAGCCCTCGCAGCGGTCCTCCGACACGTCCTCCGTCGCCGCCATGATACCCAGAGTAACTTCCGGGTATCGCGCCGCTGTGGGCGTTGTGTCTGGCCAGAGCAGCGATGACGTCACTCCCACGCATGCGCGGAATGTCACGATCCCCGCGCATGCACACATTTCTGGCACTTTCCGGCGGGCTCCTATTCAAGAGCCGCCGTGCTCAGTGCGCCTGTGCTGTTGTCTACGACGTGCGTGCGCCATAGATATCGGTGCCTGCTTTTTTGTAAATATCTCCTTAACCAAGTAGGTTAAGGAGATAATGCAAGCACCTACAGGTAAGCCTTAATGTAGGCTTACCTGTAGGTGCAAGTATGACAAGAGGCTATACAACCACTTTAATCCCAAAGGTGTTCTTTTGGGTTGAGGTCAGGACTGTGCTCAGGCCAGTCAAGTTCCTTCCCCCCCAAACTCGCTCATCCATGTCTTTATGGATTTGTTTTGTGCACTGGTCCAAATCATTTGGTTTGGGGGGATTATGGTCTGGGTGTTTTTTTCAGGGTTGGGCTAGTTCCAGAAATTAAAAATACTCTATGGACCACTTGGATCCCATGTGTGCTTCACTAAATACCAACTGATGTATGTTAGCATAGATTAGTGTAATGTTCTCACTCAGCATCTGAGACAAATATGTATTTCAATCCTCAAAATTCTGAAAGAAAATGTAACTCCCATCCCATAGAGCAAACAATAATAAAACCTTCTAAAAAAGTCAAGTGATGCAGAAAGTAGGTGTTGGACATCAAGCAAGTTCGTTTTAGACTGGGTTCACAATGATGTGAATTAGATGCTGGTTTCCGTGGCATCCAATTCTCATTACAGAAAACTGTGACCAGCTCTCAATAGAGCTGGTTCACACAGCTACGGGTGGCTGTGGAAAAGAGTCCTGTGCATATTTGGCTCAGTTTCAGGTATGAAGTAAGCCAAAAATGATTTGCACCTGAAACTGTGTACAGGGACGCATCGAACCCCCTGCTATGAGCCGCGGTCGCAGCTAGTGTGAACCCAGCCTTATGGTAAAATATGGGGATGTTTTTAATTCATTTGAGTCTTTTATGCTGGTTTGGGTTTGTGGGGTTTAAAGCATCAGAGTTTGGCGTCTATGCATAGCATAACAACAGTTGAAGCCATTACATGAAAAAAAGAATTTCCGGATGGCTGCACTTCCAAAAATCCTTTTATTGAAGCTTTATATGACAAGTGGTTGACAGATGGAACAGGGCACAAAGAGGTAGATGCGTTTCACGCAAATTTCAGCGCTTAGTCATTACATCAGGTATTTGCACGTAAAGCGTCTACCTCTTTGTCTCCTGCTCCATCTGTTAACCACTTTTCATGTGACAACACTGAAGAAATTACACTTTGCTACAATGTAAAGTAGAGAGTGTACAGCTTGTGTAACAATGTAAATTTGCTGTCCCCTCAAAATAACTCAACACACAGCCATTAATGTCCTAACTGCTGCCAACAAAAGTGATTACATCACTAAGTGAAATTGTCCAAATTGGACACAAAACAACAATATTGTGTGTGGCCACCATTATTTTCCAGCACTGCCTTAACCCTCTTGGGCATGGAGTTCACCAGAGCTTCACAGGTTCCCACTGGACTCCTCTTCCACTCCTACATGACGACATCACAGAGCCAGGGCCAGATTAAGAACATCATGGGTCTGGTGCTGAGGATTTTGGTGGGGCCTTTTATAAATAATAAATAAATGCGTGAGAATCACAGCGCAGCAATGGAGGGCCAAGTCTGAAAATTTAAGTGTACCCTAATGTGCTAATATGCTGTGCATACTTGTACATTGTGGCATAGCCTACCCCAGGGCCTCTAAAAAGTAGTAATGTCAGGAAAGTTTACTACCGCTTTAATATCACAGGATCCCAGAAACCTCTCATGGGGCCCACTACTGACCCAGTGGCCCTTGGGCAGTGCATAAGTGCATAGTTGCCAACATTTAAAAAATATTTTCAGGGACACTTTTTCACAAGTGCTATATTTAGAGTAGCTGAGATCCCCTATGTATAGGAGAGGAGTGTGGAGGGTATGACAGTGGCCAGTATGTACAGGAGAGGAGTGTGGACGGTATGATAGTGGGCACTATGTATAGGAGAGGAGTGTGGAGGGTATAACAGTGGGCAGTATGTACAGGAGAGGAATGTGGAGGGTATGACAGTGGGCAGTATGTACAGGAGAGAAGTGTATGACAGCAGGTACTATGTACAGGAGAGGAGTGTGAAGGGTATGACAGTGGGCAGTTTGTACAGGAGAGGAGTGTGAAGAGTATGACAGTGGGCAGTATGTACAGGACGAGTGTGGGGGTATGACAGAGGGTAGTATGTACCAGTGAGAAGTGTGGAGGGTATAATGGGGCAGTATGTACAGGAGAGAAGTGTGGAGGGTATGACAGTGGGCAGTATGTACAAGAGAGGAATGGGGATGGTATGATAGTGGGCACTATGTATAGGAGAGGAGTGTGGAGGGTGCGACAGTGGGAAGTATGTACAGAAGAGGAGTCTATGACAGCAGGCACTATGTACAGGAGAGGAGTGTGGAGGGTATGATAGTGGGCACTATGTACAGGAGAGGAGTGTGGAGAGTATGACAGTGGTCACTATGTACAGGAGAGGAGTGTGGAGAGTATGACAGTGGTCACTATGTACAGGAGAGGAGTGTGGAGGGTATGACAGTGGGCACTATGTACAGGAGAGGAGTGTGGAGGGTATGACAGTGGTCACTGTGTACAGGAGAGGAGTGTGGAGAGTATGACAGTGGTCACTATGTACAGGAGAGGAGTGTGGAGGGTATGACAGTGGGCACAATGTATAGGAGTGGAAGGATGTTTAGGGACTGCGTAGTGGTTAAGCGGGTCATACATGAATTGAAATTACACCAATTATGCAGAGACCAGCCATAGTCGATCTATGTATGGGCTAGCTGGTTTTACACAAGTCAATCTATTAATCGACTTGAGTACAACCAGCCTGTTTTTCCAAAAACAATCAGTGCTGCCAGTTATAGATAGCAACACTGATCATTGTACTCACTGGCAGAACACAATAACACTACAGGAGTTATTCCCCCATCTACAGGTAAGCAGGTGAGAGGGTGTGTGGGGACAGGCTGGGGAGAGATACCAGTCAGTGGCTGGGTAGGCACTGGCTAGTATCAGAGCCAGATACACACAGGTTACATACGCGATCGTTAGAGCGAGAGCAATAATTCTAGCACTAGACTTCCTCTGTAACTCTAAACATGTAACCTAAAAAATGTTTAAAGCATCGCTTAGGATACCAAAAAAAAAAAAAAATCGTGCTAACTTTAGTGTTTTTTTTAATGTATGAAACTGTTTATTTCCAAAAAAACATGTTTGAAAAATTGCTGCGCAAATACAGTACCGTGCTAGAGCTGCATAATTAATCATTAAAATTGTGATCTTGATTCAACCCCCCTGACATCTCCAATGCAGAGTTTGCTGATTCTTTCATATAACAAGTGGAGAGACTTTCAGCTGTCAAAAGAAAATATCGGGGCAATCTGCCAAGTTCTTAGCAGGAAACATTGTAACTAACGCTTTCTTCTTAGATCAAAGGGATAAACTTCTGTGTGTAAAGAAAATATCCGACTGTCTGCCAAGTTTGTAAACAACATGAAACATTGTAATCAACTTCCTTTTTAGATCAAACTTTTGTGTGTAAATGCAAGAAATGTAACCACTTAAAGTCCAACACTTGTTTAAGTTAAAAAGCAATATTTTTTGCTAGAAAATTACTTGGAACCGCCAAACATTATATATATTTTAGCAGAGACAAAAATGGCAATTGCTGCAATATTTTATGTCACACTGCATTTGCCCACTTCATTGAATAATAAAAACCATAAAAACAAAACAGTAAAGTTGGCCCATTTTTTATTTTTTTTTCATTTTAATGTGAAAGATGATGTTATGCCGCAAGAATCGTGAGAGAATCGTGATCTATCTTCTAAGCAAAAAAATTGCAGTTGTCGTTTTAGCCAGAATCATGCAGCTCTATACCGTGCAACATAAAAAGTTGCAAAGACCACCATAGAGTAATTTTCTAGCAAAAAACAAATGATGATTTTTTTTTTCTCAGTGTGCTGCAGTGTGTCAGCTTGTATTTATAATGGCCGCTCTGTATGTAGCTTCTGACAGGCTGTGCAAGCAGGCCCGTATCTCCGGAACCATAAATGATAGCCATCCCATATTTTGACCGGTTGTGGGGTAGGTCTTCAACTGACTAACCCCAAATGTGGGGTTTCTGTGACCTCTGGTCATCGAGCTACAACCCCCGAAGTCGATCTGGGGCAAATGGGCCTATCTTGAGAAAGGGGCCTGGAGCTGCAGCTCCATCAGCCCCTCTGTTAATCCGGCCCTGCACAGAGCTGTGTGGATGTTAGAGACCTTGCGCTCCTCCACCTTCCATTTGAGGATGCCCCACAGACGCTCAATAGGGTTTAGGTCTGGAGACATGCATGGCTGGTCCATCACCTTTACCCTCAGCTTCTTTAGCAAGGCAGTGGTCTTCTTGAAGGTGTGTTTGGGGTCATGTTGCAATACTGCTCTGCAGCCCAGTCTCCTAAGGGAGGGGCTCATGCTCTGCTTCAGTATGTCACAGTACATATTAGCATTCAATAAACTGTAGCTCCCCAGTGACAGCAGCACTCATGCAGCCCCAAACCATGCTTGACTGTAGGCAAGACACTCCTGTCTGTGCACTCCTCACCTGGTTGCCGCCACACACGCGTGACACCATCTGAACCAAATAGGTTTATCTTCAGGTTTAATCAGGCCACAGGACATGGTTTCAGTAATCCATGTCCTTAGTCTGCTTATCTTCAGCAAACTGTTTGCGTGTTTTCTTGTGCTAATCTTCAGAAGAGGCCTCCTTCTGGGATGACAGCCATGCAGACCAATTTGATGCAGTGTGCAGCGTCTAGTCTGAGCACTGATAGGCTGACCCCCCACTCCTTCAACCTCTGCCGCACTGCTGACAGCACTCATACGTCTATTTCCCAAAGGCAACCTCTGGCTATGACGCTAAGCATGTGCACTCAACTCCTTTGGGCGAGGCCTGTTCTGAGTGTAACCTGTCCTGTTAAACCGCTGTATGGTCTTGGCCATCGTGCTGCAGCTCAGTTTCATGGTCTTTGCAATATTCTTATAGCCTAGACCATTTTTATATAGAGCAAAATAAATAAAAATCAGATCCTCTTTGCCATGAGGTGCCATGTTAAACTTCCAGTGGCCAGTATGAGAGCGTGAGAGTGATAACACCAAATTTAACACACCTGCTCCTCATTCACACCTGAGACCTTGTAACACGAACAAGCCACATGACACCGGGAGGGAAAATGGCTATTTGGACCCAATTTGGAAATTTTCACTTAGGGGTGTACTCAGGGGCATACTGACAACTCATGGGGCCCCCAGGCAATAGAAGATGGTGGGGCCCCTGGGCTTACAGATGGCCACCACGCCAGGAGGCAGTGCAGAGGCGGGGCAGCTAAAATCTCAGGATTTTCACATCAAAAGCATGTCGGTTTCGGCATATCAGGGACAGATGTAAAAAAAACATAGATTTTAACATACTGTCCCTGGTTTTACTAAACCTGGCAACCCTGATGGGGCCCCCTAGTGGCATGGGGCCCTCGGGCAGTGCCCCGAGTAACTTAATGGTCAGTCCGCCCCTGGGTGAACTCACCTTACTCACCAGTGCCGCCCATCAGTGTCCATAAGTTCCACCTATTAGTGCCCATAAGTGCCCCTATCAGTGCCCATCAGTACCACATATCAGTGCCCATCAGTGCCTCCTATCGGTGCTCATCAGGGCTGCATATGATTTCAAACCATCAGTGCAGCATATTAAAGCCTCCTTATCAGCCATCTTATCAGCGCCATCTCATCAGTGGCCATCTGTGCAGCCTATCAGTGCCCATCAGTGCAGCCTCATCAGCGCACATCAGAGAAGATTAAAAATTACTTATTTACAAACATTTTTTAAAGAATCTAAGAAAAACTTAGCAACAAAATAAAAAACCCAGTGGTGATACCATCAAAAAATAAGATCTATCTGTCTAAAAAAAAAATTGATAACATTTTTATTTGGGTACAGAGTTGCATGCTATGCAATTGTCATTCAAAATGTGTCAGCGCTGACATCTGAAAATTGGCCTGGGCAGGGAAGGGGGTGAAAGTGCCCAATGCTGAAGCAGTTAAACAATAAAATATTTTTCTTTTAGTTACATTTTAAATATCTGTCTGTAAAGCAGCTTCAAAAACACATAGGTAATCAAAATGCTGGCAGTTTTATTGTTTCATATTCAGTAATACATACCAGTTTGCACATTTACACTTTCTGGTTTATGCAACAACAATGCAGTCATGTCAGGAGGTTCGTGATCTGCATCTTAAATGAGAACAAATATTGATTAGAAAAAAGAAATATAAACATGACACTTAATCAATTACTGTAATTATTTTTCAGACTATTATTCCTATTATTAGTATTACTTGTTTACTGTCAAGAAGCTGCCTTTATTTATTGACAAGCTTATAAATCCCAAGTTTTGCTGCAAAGGCCCAAAGGAGATCAGAAAAAAAAAAAAAAATACTTTACATTGTTTATGCTAGGTTAACATTCATACTGGGATTGAATAATAAACAATAATTTAAAACATATATTCCTTATTTATCCTTATCAGCAAGGTAAAGCATCTTAGTTTGCTTTCAATAAATCATTGAATGATCACATAGCAAATAAAATTTACAAATGCGCCAACTTATGTACAATATAAATAGAAGATAGATAAATAGATAGATAGATAGATAGATAGATAGATAGACAGATAGATAGAATAAAGAATAAAAATATAACAATTCAATAATAACATACAGGATTCCATTAAGGATAAAATGGCAAACATAATTTATGAGTATATAATATAATTTTCTGATAGTCTTCTCATTCGGGTATACTTGCTTCTCAAGCTTTTCGATTCCAATATGAATTCACATTATTTCTCATAATATCACATGCTTAGATGCGTTTTACAGCTTTATTACAGTGGACAGTCCAGTTCACAGAAGCTCAGAAATATGCACACAAATGTAAGGAAGAAAAGTATAGTAAAAAAAAAAAAAAGTATGGTACATAGTAAAAACAGAATAACTGATTATAAACTTTTCATAAAAATATATATATACACGGTATATATATATATATATATATATATATATATATATATATATATATATATATATATATATATATTATATATATAAAATCTTTGCTCACTAATTTCTTCTTTGCCTCTATGTTTATATACACTAGGCTTTACTTTGTGGTCCAGTTTAAATTAAAATATACTTTCATCCCAAAGTCCTATTTTGCAATTCATCTGCTTGCCGATAGAACTTATCTTAATGCATCTTCCTTTCTATTTCTGTATCGGTATCATTGCTGTTCAGTTATAAATATTGTATTTGTTATTTTTCTTTTAGAGCTATAACATTGCGCTCACTTGCATTTATTTTGTTAATGGTTTGTGATATTTCTGCCTTAATAAGCAGTCTGTTTTTTTTTAAAACGTGTGTCAAAAAAAAAAGCAAATTTCCGAATGCATTGAAATGCATAGAAAATATATTTACTAGATTGTGTCATATTGAGAAGTTATTTAACCACTAGCCGCCGCAGTTTTACGGCGGCAGGTGGGCTCTGCTGCACGAAATCACAAAAAATAATGTAATTTTGCATTTCAGCCACTAGGGGCGCACGCACGCCACCGGAGGCGCACGCGCACGCCCCCTGCTCGCCCCTGGTGCTGATGTGCGTGCCCGATGGGCGTGATCACCGCCGGGCACGCGATCGCTCGTTACAGAGCAAGAACCGGGAGCTGTGTGTGGTAGGAGGAGAAATGACTGATCGTATGTTCGATCTGTCATTTCCTCTAGTCAGTCCCACCCCCTTCAGTTAGAACACACCTAGGGAACATAATTAACCCCTTCTTCGCCCCTAGTGTTAACCCCTTCCCTGCCAGTGTCATTTTTACAGTAATCAATGCATTTTTATAGCACTGATCGCTATTAAAATGTCAATGGTCCCAAAAATGTGTCAAAAGTGTCCGAAGTGTCCACCATAAGGTCGCAGTACCGCTAAAAATCGCAGATCTCCACCATTACTAGTAAAAAAAAAATATTAATAAAAATGCCATAAAACTATTCCCTATTTTGTAGACGCTATAACTTTTGCGCAAACCAATCAATAAACGCTTATTGCGATTTTTTTATGAAAATTATGTAGAAGAATACATATCGGCCTAAACTGAGGGGAAAAAAATGTTTTTTTAGATATTTTTTGGGGGATATTTATTACAGCAAAAGGTAAAAAAAATGTTTTCAATTGTCGCTCTATTTTTGTTTATAGCGCAAAAAAGTAAAAACAGCAGTGGTGATCAAATACCACAAAATAAAGCTCTATTTGTGGGAGAAAAAGGATGTCAATTTTGTTTGGGAGCCACGTCGCGCATGACGCGCAATTGTCAGTTAAATTGACGCAGTGCCGAATCGCAAAAAGTGGCCTGGTCTTTGACCAGCAAAATGGTCCGGGGCTGAAGTGGTTAAGAAGGTGTCAGCAGATCTTACATGTGCATAATTAACAAGGATGAAAATATATAGTCCATCTATGGTAATGGTCAAATGTTGATTTTTTTTATTTTCCAATTGCTGATGTAAATATACCATCTGAATTTTTGTGAAATATTTGTAAAGGCAATGAACTTACCATATGATGATGAAATTTCCTCAAATAGTCCGCTGAAAATCAAATAAAAAATGAACATTTATGAATAATGAAAGAAATAAGGTTGTTTCTCATCATAAGTGATACCGCGGAGCTGTAAAAAAAATATGACTATATTTTCACATTTCAAAATGTTGTAATGCTAAATTAATCAATAAAATGGTCCCAGTATTTACTCTGTAGATACACTTGATTTTTCTGTCAAATTTTAAATATAAATGTGCTTGGCATTTGTTAGGCTTTTTCTTGGCTTGCGGTTCACTTTGATAACAAAACCGCTAGATGTCACTAGTCCGTTCTTCTTGAAATGAGACATGTTTCTGCTGTGCGAGTCTTGAATTAATGTCAAACTGCTTCTGTTGGAAGACTTACCCATCTCCCGCTCATCTTCATCGTAAGACTCTGTAAGTCAAAAGATTAAAATGGAAACTCAGAAATATGTAGAGAATGGCATTGACATTTTCTATCCAGATGTGTACCGTGCGTTACACCAACTGTGAACTATATTTGTGCAATTATCAAGGCTTCATGACACTGACAAGCCAGCTGGTTTTCTGACATGACGATGTTTTCAGTCGGGGTTTTCCAATGACCTCTCATGCCCCATGCAAAATGGCTCTTCAACTGCACCTTCCAAACCGGCAAGGAGCTTGGTCCTTCGATGACAGATGATGAGCGTTTGAAAAATCCAGCATGCAAACATGAACAAGGGACAAACCACAGATATCTAAGATCACAGACAAACAAGACATCCAGTATTTTCATGCAGTGAAATCAAACACGGCATTATCTGAAAGGACATTCTCAATAATTCAACATATATAACAGGAGAGGACGTACAACTGGAATATCTTTTGAACACTAACATTTAACGCATATAGAACATTTAACATAGAACACTAAATCTCCAACCAAACAGATGAAACACACATATAGGAATTGTTATGGAATTTAAATGATTTGTAAAGTAATGAACATACTCCTTTAGTTCACCTATTCCTGCTGCTATACAGTGTCTTGAAAAGTTTTCATACCTTGAAATTTTCCACATATTTGGCATGTTACAACCAAAAACCGTAAATGTGTTTTTATTTGGAATTTAATGTGATGATAGACCAACACAAAGTGGTACATAATTGTGAAGTGGAAGGAAAATTATAAATGTTTTTAATTTTATTTTTTACAACATAAATTATTCTGAAAACGTGTAGCAGTGAATTTGTATTCAGCGTCCTCTTATCTGATACCCCTAACTAAAATCTAGTGGAACATTTGCCTTCAGAACTGTCACTAATTAGTAAATAGTTTCCACTGTGTGTAATTTAATCTTAGTAGAAATACAGTTGTTTTGTGAAGCCCTCAGAGGTTTGTTAGAGAATCTTAGAGAACACAACAATGAAGGCCAAGGAACACACCAGACAGGTCAGGATATAAAGTTTAAAGAAGGGTAAGGTTATAAAAAAAATATCCTAAGCTTTGAACATCTCACGGAGCACTGCTCAATCCATCTTCCGAAAA